>CAMXCT020006661.1:0-72500 GCA_947184155.2 Cladocopium goreaui | reverse complement strand
CTTTCTTATCTATTTTAGATATTTATCTTATCTTATCTTATCTAATCTAATCTATCGATCTATCTATCTATTTATCTATCTATCTATTGATCGATCTTTCTATCTATCGATCTATCTATTTATTTATCTATCTATTTATCTATCTATCTATCATTCTATCTATCTATGCATCTATCGATCTATCTATTTATCTATCTATCTATCTATTGATCTATCTATTTATCTATCTATCTATCTATCTATCTATCTATCTAATCTATCTAATCTATCTATCTATCTATCTATCTACCTATCTATCTATCTATCTATCTATTTGTCTGTCTATCTGTCTATCTATCTATCTAGCTATCTATACATGGAATTACATGGATATAAATTATCACTAATAATCTCTGAATGGAAACTATATAGGATAATCATACAGGAATGGATGTATTTGTACCTTCCTGTAACCGAAAGCTACACTACCACATGCTGTTTGTTTTGTCATACTACCAATGTTTCGTGGTGTCCTAGGTTTGCTTGGTAAATCTTACCACTGTTTCAGGTTCTTTTCTACCTTCTTGTCATAGAAATTCTTCAAGATTCAAAGGGGCGAAGACTTCCCATATTACAAAAATCATCCTACTACTCTGGTATAACTCCCTCAATGGCAGGTTGATTAGAACATGATGAAATATAACCTGCATGTTGGTTAAGGTCAAACACCCCACTTTTTAACGCAAGGTCAATCCAATTTTTGTTGGCTTAGGAAAGGTCAAATCCGATTTTCCTAAATGAATTCTCCCTCGCCCCCCAAAAAAACTCCCCATTGAAGAGCTTGAATTACGAGTAAAATCAATGTTACACAAAGTCACTATAAATCACCATAAATGGACCACAAAACATCACCATTCTGTCTCCATGAATCACCATGAATCACTACCATTATATCATCATTATAAGAGTTGGAGTCTCAGGGCCCTAAAAATGGAGCTACTGTACCATACAAGCTGATAATTTCTGGAGATACTCTAAGAAACAAAAAAGCCGCCCTTCCATGGGCCTCCAAAAAAATATGTACCCCCATATTCATTGGTTCCTGGACTGGCAATTGATGAGTTACCTTCAGGTAATTTAACATAGCTATGGAAAATAGCCAACATGAATACATATTTATGTTTGTATACGTATACATATGAATATATACATATATATGTATATATACGTATGAACATATATGATTTATATGGATCTGGCTATTAGTCAAAACCCTTGCACCCGGATGGTACCCTAAGTCATAGCTGGCCTAGCTGGATGGTTATTCCCCCAGTCATATGGAAAAGAAAAAAATCTCGTAATAAGCGTTGACCCATCCCCATCTATATCATCTATGATGATCTAGCTTTAAAAATGATGGGGATAATTGTGGTAACCATATGATAATCATCATCTTTAAATACTCATCATTCAGATGGTTAAAAATGATGATGTCTACCATGATTTCTACAAGGTGGTGCCCCCCAGTTATAAATGGGTTATAATCCCATTAACTAGTTCGATATATCAGCAACAAAAACCATAGTGAAATTGGACTTATCTTCACCAACCTAGCAATTCCGAACTGGAGCACCACCCTGTAGCTGTCATCCTTCCACCACCAAAAAAAACCACGCGCCTCTCACTATGTACCTGGCGCATCTCACGGAAGAGCTGCTGCGCTTCTGGGAAACGGCCACCTCGAGCTGAGGTTAATCCATGGTGGATTTCAACCTGACAAATGGATGGTTTTTTCTAGACAAAAATGGGGATTTCATGGCTTTTGCATAATGAAGATGCAAAAAATTGGGTGTGTTTGACAATTGGATATACTTTCTTCTCCGTTATCGCCACTTTTGATGGAAACATGATGACGAACCGATGGATTTAGGGATACACTATTTTCAGACAAACCCGTATTTGTAAAACTTAAGTGGGGATAACATGATATTAAAAAAATATAAAGCAGACCTTAAGTTATACGAATTGCATAACTGGTTGGTGGTATACCTACCCCTCTGAAAAAAATATGAAAGTCAGTTGGGATTATTATGCCAAATATATGGAAAAATAATCCAAATGTTCCAAACCACCAACCAGATAATATCCTGTAGATAAAATATGGGTTTGTCAGCACAGCAGTCAACTGTGGGTTCAACCAACACGATTGTTCGATTGGAAACGTGGTAGTGTTTGGATACGACCGTATTCCTAGTGGAGTGTGAGATGGTATCCTCCAGTGATGGAACCTTTTCTAATATGTAAAGTCCATGAACTAGTTCGATATCCATATATTAATTATATATAATAAACCGTAGAATTCACCTAGTCACCTGCACCAACTTACAGCTATCCTTTGGGGACCAAACTCAGTGAATTATTTCATGGGATTGATTTAGGGGGAAGTCTACGGTTTCCATCCAATTTTGGGATTATTTGTGGTAGGTTGATAGGTCCGATAGCTTTGATAGATCATTACCGGTCAAAAAAAAACCATCAAACAGCAATGATAAACCACTGGTGAATATTTGGTAAACAAAATGGCACATCATAGTGGCAAATATATATATATATATAATATATGTATGTTACATTATATAACATATGTTCGTGAATTCTTTCTTGAGGTTGCTATATGTACGCTTTCAACTATCTATTGTTTATGCGTCTATGTCTATGTATACATATGTATATATACGTACAGAGAGAAATAGTTGCAATCATGATGTACGTATGAAGGAATGAATGCATGATGAGTGACTGAATGAGTCAATGAACGAACGAATGAATGCCTGCATGAATGCATGAACGCATGCATGCAAGGATGGATGGATGAATGGATGGATGGATGAAACAAACATGTACTACCATCTGGTTATTTAACATAGCCATGGATATATACGACATTATATAGCCATTAAATATCCCATAAATAGCCATGGAATATCCCAGCAAAAATATCCGCCATGGAAAATCACCATGTTTTTTTTCAGTTCGGTAAACCATCTATTTCGATGGGCCGGGCCATCGAAAAACCATGGCGAGCCCTGTTAGATCACCGTGATCCTGAGGGTCCGCTGAGGCCATCGCCTGTCACTAAGACGTCGATCATTTGCGCAAACATCTGCTCGTTGGGAATGGTTCCCTGCCGTGAACAGCCGGCGCTAAAAATCGGCATCATGTCAGATCTGTAAGTTCCAATAAAAAATTTAAAACAAAGTACGTATTTATCATCATTTTAGTGGGAATATGTTTGTTAATCTTTTGGGGAGTTTCTATATATATATATTATTAAACAAATATATATATATATATTAATGTGAAAAGAAACATCATGTATAATTCACAAACTTAAATGGTACAAAACTCTCTGCACATCAGTGCTGGACTAAGCTCCACTTCAATGCTGGACGAAAAAATGGCACGTCATAACTCGCCGAAATGGCCATTCACCGGAAAAGTTGCGGGTACCAACCGGATCCGGCTGCCAGGGCTTTGATAACCATAGCCATACCAATGTAAATCATATGTATATTCATACGGTAACTACATTTAAATATACGCACTTTTAAATATACGAACAGGTATTTTAGACTACCTCCCGGAAGGTTTTCCTTGGCCCGCCCGGCCATTTAAACATACGGAATCCAATTCATTTAAAGATCCGGTAACTACATTTAAATATACGAACTGGTATTTCATACTACCTCCGGGGCCTCGCGGTCTGGCCCGCCCTCCACATATTTAAATGTCGTTACCGTATGTTCAATCCATCATAGACATCGACCAATCACCAGCTCCCCAGTCCCCATCATGTGCGCCTGTTGGCGAATGCACTGCCAAAGTTCCTGCGCTTTATTGATCTGATCCGTTGAACCATAGGCCTGAACACAGCGACCCCTGGAGACGAGGGCCGGGCCAATCGGGATGTAGGGGATGATGCTGTGATCGGGCCAATTTTTAGGAATCTTTAAGATAAATCAAGAACCCAAGATTTGCTTGGAACCAATCTTTAGGTTATTTAGGAATCTTTAGAAACTTGGATGTGCTGATGAACCCAAGAACCCTTGTGGATTTTACCACTAACATAAGAAATTCATCTTCAACAAGTCCAAGTTTGGGGTAGCCATATTGTCTGGCAAGATCCATTTCAGGGAAATGCCATGACATGATATGACATGATGTCAAGTGTTCGTCAAGTGATGGCAATTCAAATAAGCCACTATACCAAATCAACCCCCAAACATTAAGAAATTGCATGTATCACTCTTCTAGCAGGACTGAAAGTGAAATCCCACTAAAATTGTCTGGATGAACAATAAGAATTCATCAACCTGAAAAGTGCGGTCAATTTGGTATACTTCCTATCAACCCTTATCTACAATAACGTCAAGTTGCGACCTTGTTATACGTCATCAAGAAGAAATCATGGCCATGGCGTGCTAAAGAAAATAGCCGTGTCACGGGGATTTTCCAGCCATGTTTGAGGACACCGGAGGGTACGGGGAGGGGATTAAATGCGCACCATATTCCATTCATATCCCATTATCTCCAGATATTTGCCAAATATACCCTCTGGTAAACTCGCAGTTTGCGAACTGGAAAATCATCATCTTTAATAGGTAAATCAACTATTTCTATGTGCCATTTTCAATAGGGGTACCCCGAAATCATCCGTCTATAGATGGATGTTCCATTATAAACCATCCATTTTTGGGTACCTCCATTTATGTCAAATAATAAATAGGGGTAAATCAACGAACTAAATGGTCATGTTCAATAGCAAACTGTCAAATATCCCATTACAACATCATTAATCACCATTAACCAACATCATTAACCATTATTATCCATGATTAACCATCATTAACTGGTTGGTGGTTTTAACCATCTTGAAAAATGATGGAGTTCATCAACGGGAAGGATGACAACCCATATATGAAATGGAAAATAAAAGCCATGTTCGAAACCACCAACCAGTTTTCCTCATCACCATTAATCATTAACCAACATCATCAACCATTATCCATGATTAACCATCATTAACCATTAACCAACCATCATGGTGTTAACCATTAACAATGGTCATTTCAGGAACCTAAATTGGAGGTCCCTACCATATATAAGGCCTATGTAAGGCCTATGTACCTAAATTTCAGGGAATATCCCCACAAAATATGGCCTGAAATATGGTACGTTTACGTACCTCCATTTTAGGATCCTCGAATTACCATTGACATTAACATGTCAAATTCCCAGAGGCTACGTCTCCAAAGGTGACCTGCTTCCCCCAGGCACCTTGATGAGAGCCGCATAGCTGTTGGAGGTAGCACCAGACCACAGCAGTGGCATGTCCCATTGACACCTCGGACATCCCAGTGCCATGGGGAAATCCTATAGAAAAACCAGCCATGAATCCCGATATATGTTAAGGCTTGGACATATACTAAAACTGCCAAGCAACCCAATTTGCAAATGACGTGATTCTGAGGCCATTGGTGTGTTTTATGAATTTTAAAAATACTGGGCTGCTGGGAATGGGTGCATGTTTTTTTCCATCAAATCAGCAGAAAATTTATATATGTGATTATATGATTCATATATAATCCCATTACACAGCCTGACATTTCATACATCGAACCCCAGGAAAAAAAAACATAGTGCTCTTAATCAACCCGCAAAATTACTCCCATGTTGTTTCCAGATTCAGAAATTGAAAATGCCGTATGTTTATACCATCCCTCAAACAACGTGAAGAGCTGACTCAGTCGATGAGAGAAGTCTTCCAACCCCCAATTCATGGCAGGGTCTATGTTACTTGTGGGGCGGATAGATTAGTTAAGTATTATAATCTCATCCCCCTAATATTAGACAAAACACCCCATAAATGGTAAATGCCTTAACAAGCCATGATTTCTAGGTGGTATTTAATAATTGCATTCACTATGATAGATTATATAAATATATGTATTAGTATCAACTATTACTACCTATAGGGGAAGGGATTCACTGTCATAGATTATACACATATCACATATATATATATATGTTAACTAGTACTAACTATAGTCGACTGTAGTGTATAGTTTCATAGAAGCCATATATTTCCCCATAGTAACTATAAGATCAAAAACAATCATATACACACTATTGTCCACTAGCAATAGCTTTTATTAACTAGTTTTCATTATTAGCTTCTATTGTAGGTTTACCTCCTATAGGTGTTTTCACTAGTAACTTCACTATTGTGAACTAGTATTATAACCTGCTTTCAAAAAAGGATTCCAAATTCACCCCATTGCCCTCTGGTAAACCAACAGTTTGCGAACTGGAAAATCATCACCTTTAATAGGCAAATCAACTATTTCTATGTGCCATTTTCAATAGGGGTACCCCGAAATCATCCGTCTATAGATGGATGTTCCATTATAAACCATCCATTTTTGGGTACCTCCATTTATGTCAAATAGCAAATAGAGGTAAATCAACGAACTAAATGTATGGGTATTTTAATTAAGCAATCGCTTGGTCCCGTTTCACCACGCTTGAGAATCTCACCGCTCATTCCATCAATTGGTCCATATTTGTTTTCCATCATCCATGATTTCCTATTTCTGGGTTTGTCCACAACTGGTTGGTGGTTTGGAACATGAAATTCATGTTTCCATCTACAGTATTGGGAATTTCATCATCCCAACTGACGAACTCATATTTTTCAGAAGGGTAGGTATACCACCAACCAGAAAAATATGGTACTGAAAATCCACTTGTTGATCATCATTTGGCGCGAAATTGTCATCACATATTGGGCTTATTCCGTATATTTTCCTCACTTTTTTTGACGCCTTTTTTGTTGAGAACACGTATCCCATAAAAAATCCTTGCCAAAATGGCCGTAAACCATGTAGTCCCCAGTCTATCCCGATTGAAACTGCTTGAACTTGCCAACCTGATGAAGTACCTGCCCTTTTAGCATTGAAACCTATGGTCTATGGTTTTGGATATTCATTTTAAGAAACCACACTTTTAGGGCTTAACCACTTTTAGGGTTTGTTTGAAAATAAGATATTTTCCAAGAGTTGATGGTTAATCATGGTTAATCATCATTTTGACATACCCTCTGGTAAACAAACATTAAATTATGGAACATCACCGTGCTAAATGTTACCATATATATATAGCATACATGGATCCTATGGGATATGGGTAAAAGTCAAAATTATAAGACCCGTGGAACCAGGGATTCTGGAAATGTTGACCACCAACAATCCCGCTTTAGGGGAAAGCAACTAATTTTGAACCAGTTCCATACAGGGAATTACGATAATAGGAAATCAACAAGATTGAGTCCCACAGCCAAACAAAAACTGTAAATTAGAACGTAAATGAACATCAAAATTGGTAGCAAATATGGGGATGACATGGTGATAATAAAATAAGCAAGAATAGATATGACTTGAATCTATCACCGGTGAAACGGAAGTATTATAATTAGCAACGGAAATAAAGAGATTCCGCAATAATCCCTTCAAGACATATGTAATTGGTAACAGAAATGAGACACACCCATAAAAAATTCAGTTTAAGTGGGTCAAAGAGTTTCGCCCCTCGTTTGGGGATGATGTCCCCAATCCTAGCCATCTATGGTGAAGTCAAATGCCGTCGTTATAAGTTACAGACCAGTAATCAAACATGGCAATGGCCATGAAGAATTCCCCGTTCATAGATGATTCTCCCAGTGAAACCCCTGTTTTTTCATAGGGATTTCCACTTGCCAGTTCCGGGACGATACATCCCATGAAATTTGATTGAATCCCAGATTGATGATATTCCCATTAAACTATTGGATAGTTGTATTCATATTTCATATGATCAATAATGTCCCTTTGGTAAAAATAGAGGGGCCGGTTTGGTATACCATCTATCATCATTTAATTAATCAACGGACATCTATGCATATGATATTCCATAGGTGCCCAGAAATGCCATTGATAATAATAATAATAGATGGCACCGATTTTCCCATGAACATCTCCATTGATGCGGGATGTCCATGTTCTGAAAAACTGCCCTATTTGAAGACACGAAGCGGGTACCCAGAAGGGATTTTATCCCCATTCATATTCCGTTGATATCCCATTATATCCAATTATGTCCAAAATTGTTCCCTTAAAATCAATTCTTTCCATACATGCCCTATATATGTCCCATTCCCACACATCCACTACCTCTAGGATGATGTTCACCAACTGCTCATCCAACAGCTTTGGGTGCCTGTTTTTTCGAGAATCCAATGGAGCTGTTCAAGGGGAAACCAGTTGTAACCACCAATGGGCGGAGTTCAGCCTCAAAAATTAAGGCTTCACCATCCAAAAATCAGATGCGAAGATTTCGCTATGCTTGGAACACGCTTGAAACTCAGCAGGAAAGCCTGCAGAGAAAAAATCGGCGAGAATTTTTGGGGTGCCTATCGAGTTGGTTTTTTTTAAAGCAGCCGATTCATCTCCAAATAGCCATGAGTTTTTTCGGGGAAAATGATGGTTCACCATCAAATCCATCTGGAGGGTGAAAATGGATCCCCAAAATCATGCGTTTCAATACTAAAAGGATTTAACCACTTGGATGATTTGGGGTCTTTCTATTTTGGGAAACCTTGGATGGTATTGTCCCAATATATTATATTCCATTATATTTACCCTCTGGTTATTTAACATGGCCATGGAAAATCCCAACCATAGATGGAGGTTTCTAGCTGGGAAAATCATATATTTCGATTAGGGCCATCTATGCCATGGCTGTGTTAGTCATAACCAGAGGGTAACCATAGTTATTCCATAGTTATTCACATCACTGGGAGGCAACTGGAAAATCAAACACCATTTAGTATATTATATTCCATTATCGCAGGAAGTTTAGAAGTCAAACTTCCGACAATATGGACAGATGAAAAGCAGAGGAGGGCAGAGGCAGAGAGAAGAGGAAGATTAGAAGAGAGAAGATCAGAAGAGAAAGAGTAAGAGGACAGAAGATACAGATGCGCGAAAAGGTAGGAAAGTCGCGAAACACTCTGTTTTTCCAATGATTTGTGGCTCCGGAGGGTCGAAAAGTAGGCTCGCTAAAGCGGCGGGGGCGGGGCCCGCTGGCCAGATGAGAGATGAAAATTGCACGCCGTTGTGGCGCGAAGCACATTTCCAAGGTCAAAATGTACAAAACACCTCAGCTCCGGACCACTTTTTGGAAGTTGAGATGTAAAAAAGTGCACGCCGTTGTGGCGCGAAGCACATTTCCAAGTCAAAATGTTTAAAAACACACCAGGTCGGACCACTTTTGGAAGTTGAGATGTCGAAAAAGTGCACGCCGTTGTGGCGCGAAGCACATTTCCAAGTCAAAATGTACAAAACACACCATTCGGACCACTTTTGGAAGTTGAGATGTCGAAAAAGTGCACGCCGTTGTGGCGCGAAGCACATTTCCAAGTCAAAAGTGTTAAAAACTGACGGTCTCGGACCACTTTTGGAGGTTCAGATGTCGAAAAAGTGTCGAAAAAGTGCACGCCGTTGTGGCGCGAAGCACATTTCGAAGTCAAAAGTGTAAAAAACTGAGGGTTTTGAGCCTTTTTTGACGTGAAGATGTCGAAAAAGTAGACACTGATTAACTTAACTAACTTGACTAACTTAACTAACTTCACTAACTTAACTACCCTAACTTCGACGACAACAGCAACAGCAACAACAACAACAACAAAAACAGCAACAACAACTACAACAACAACTACAACTACAACTACAACAACAACAACTACTACAACTACAAACAACAAACAACAACAAACAACTACTACAACAACTACACTACACAACATCAACAAACAACAACACAACACAACAACAACCACAACAACAACCAACACAACAAACTACAACACTACTACCTACTACCCCAAAACTACAACTACAACAACAACTACAACTACACTACAACTACTACAACTATATGACTGCAACTACACTACACTAATTACATTACACCACAACTACAACTCCACTACGCTACAACTACAACTACAGTTGCAGTACATCACACTACATCCAGCAGTTGTGGGTGAGGTGACCACTGCAACCATTGCAACCACTCCAGCAAACACAACTCCAACCACCTTTCGGTCAATCAGTGGATTCGCTCTGCCATCCGTGATTCACAACAACCAACGTCTCCTATAGGTTTCCTAATCTGAAACTTCCGCCACCGCCTTGTGCGGTATTACTGGTATCTATATGTATATTTTATCTCATGTAAAATTTCTCAGCTCTCCCTGCCTTGCCACCAACTGCATCGCCTTATCAAAGTCTTTGGCACGACAACGGCCCTGCGTTCCGGACGGGAAGGACGGGAATCTCGTCGGAGGCGCCCACTGGTTCTCAGATATTCCAACTATGGATTTATCCAAAAATCAATAAATTATGTTGGACTTATCATGATAAAAAGAAACTCTATAGAAATCTGAAATTCAGTGAAGTTCGTTCGGTTTCCTACTTTCGAACATTTTGAGATGTGAGGTATTGTCATCGGTATTGTCATCCTGAAACATGGCCAACATGGCCCCTGGCCTTGCTAGGGGCCAGCAGAGCAGCTTAGCAAAAAAATGTTTGAATCGACAGTGTCTGTCTTCTCTGTGATGCATATCAGTTTCACTGAGATCAAAACTTCTATCACTGGCAGAAGCTAAACATGTTCATTGAGGATAATGTAAACCCCATTCAACTAGTTCAACTGGGATTTATGGTTGATACACTGCATGTTGATAGATAGATATATATATATATATATGTATATAATTATATATATATATAAATATTACATATACATATACATGTGTTGATATAGTTTGAATTACTTTGATATATTACAATATATTATATAATTCATTATATGTTGAAAGTTGTAAGATTTTCAGTCGGATAGGTTTAGACATATATTTAGAACTGCTTGGCCCGGCTTCTAGTATGATGAGACACAAAATCAATAGATATCTGCAAACAGTTTTGATCATAAGGATATAACCCTGTAGCCAAACAACATACCCATGTAGCCACACCAACACAGGGCTTATCTAGGTGCGTAAATGATGATAAACATCCGAGAAACATAGGTATAGTACAGCACAGAAACTGGGGTTTAAAGTACGTAACAGAAATGGGGACGTAAACAAACACCTATATACATATATATATATATATATGTCTTATACAGTAATGCATAGATAAAGAGACATGGGGCCTAGCCTAGCTAGCAGAAATGTATAGTATAACCTTGAGTCAAACAGGCGTGAGGAGTCTCAGCAGAAATGAGGATTTCCTCAAGGAGTTGCGCGCCTCATTGGGAGCAAAGTGACGCATGACTTCCAGCTGGGTATGATGAGTTTAGTGGTGATCCATGGGAATTTCATCGTAATTTAAGGAAAATTATGGGGTAATGGTGATTGATGGGAATACAATGGTGGGATAACGGCGCTATGTCCAACGCGGAGATTCCGCAAAAAAGGAGCTACATCTGTTTTTACGTTGCAACGTGGCAGGGAGGTCGCAACATCAATTCACCCGAATAGTTGAATCAAAAAGATGTTCATCAAAAAAACACCTTGAATCAGAACGATATGATGCACCCATTCATATCAACAATATCAACAATCTTGTGTTACTACTATGTGACTACTATGACAATACTATTTTCATATGATGATAATATATGACAATACTAGGTTCATATTAAACCCCCATTCACAGCCCTTCTTGTAATCCCAATAAAATCCGTGGCAGCGCCTGAAACAGGATCCTCAAAGATTGTGAGTCCACAGCTGCTCCTGGAGCAAAAATGATTCTGTTCACCTACGAATCTGACATTATTTGTACATATGTATTCAATGTGTGTATTAATGTATGTATGTGTATATAATTGTGTATATACATAATACAAATGAATCATGATAATAAGAATAATAATACATAATAATACGGCCAGGCGCTGTGTGTTGCCCGGAAGGTTCAAATGAAATGGCGTTTAAACATGTCGAGCATTATCCTTCAACATGCTCAAACACCTGCGCAGGGCCAGTGTTCTGAGATTTCCCAGACGACGAACCCTAAACCCTAAAACCTGAAACCATCCAAAACCCTAAAACCCCAAACCCTAAAACCCCAAACCCTAAAACCCTAAAACCTAGGCTCTGAAACTTTGAATCCTAAACTGGAAAACACTGCGTATACGCAGTATTTTCTGCAATCTCTCCTATCATTTATTCGACAGCACGACATTCTCAATGTTAATGTCTGGGCAACACACGGCGTCAGTGGGTAATAGTACGATTGTATATATATATATATGTATGTATATTATATCATTTATAGAATGCCATTTATATACTCAATTGTGACTACGATACCCATATACACATGCAATCACATACATGTACATGGCGACGTCTTCAAGCCATCCAAGGAGACCGAACGATAATCCAAAACCGAGTGGAGACCTCCGGAGAAATGAAGGGAATAGGTGGTGGATGTTGATCTAAGCTACCGAAATGTTGAAAATATGTTCCAAAATGGCGGAAAAATATGACTGTTTGGTGGTGCAATAGCCATCTTGAAAATATGAGTTCGTCAATGGGAAGGATGGCAACCCATATATTATGGAAAATAAAAAATGTTTGAAACCAACCAGGAATAAATATGGTTATATGCCACACATTGGCACGCCAGAGGCGGGATCGTTTTTTAGTTCTTTGTGAGTTCCCCCCATCGCCAACATACAGCGACAATCATCAGGCAAATTCTAATAAGTCATTATCCCCAAATATGCCGCAATTATCCAAAATGGTGAACAAAAACAGGGACCTGCAAGAGGTCTGTGGGCAGTATGATTGTTTTTGTGTGGTTTGTGTAAATCCCAATGATGAGACTTGATATCTTTGCCAGTTTAATCCCTATGTTTTACACTTACATCCACTCACTGGTTGATTTTCCTAGATGTTCATAGGTTTTCTCATTAATAATGGATTTTGAGATTGCCCAATATATATTGGGTACATTTGGGCACTATACACAACGCCCATTTCACAAATCAGGGTTTTATCTAGCAGCCACGGCTGGCTGCTCATGTTGATGTCATCCCATCATGGAATTTTCCACCCATCTGATGTCGTCCAATATCCTCCTGGCATTTCACTCAGATTCCCAGATCTAGATCAATGATCAGTAATGGTTGATGGATATCCCATATATCATGGAATGTATCATCGGAAAATCCCATTAAAACATCAGTAATCACCATTAACCAACCTCATTAACCATTACTATCCATGATTAACCAGTTGATGGTTGACCTACCCCTCTGAAAAATATGAGTTCGTCAATGGGAAGGATTCTCCCATATATTGCGGAAAATAAAAGCCATGTTTGAAACCACCAACAAGCAGTAATAATGATTGGGGGAAACAGAATGAGTAAATTCCAATTGTAAATTTACCATCCCCCACGGTTCACCCCCAACTATGTTCCCCTGCTGAATTTCCAATCGTTGCTACTTTAGTCCCCGAATTTGACGGTTAGATCCCCAACAATTCCGAGTCGAATCCTCATTTGGTTCGTAATTTGAACTCCCAAACATCAAGCTAAGTATCCAATTTGTTGGTTAAAAAACGAAAAATATCCCTGGTAGTCTAACATAGCTGTGGAAAACCAGAATTTTGAATGGGTAACTCATCTACACATGGGCCATTTTCCTACAAGTTAAACGTTAGATTGCCAGCGGGTAGGGAGAAAATCGGATGTTTATATCATGGGATTCCTTTGAAAATGGTGGGATTGGTATTTGATTGAAATGATGATTGGGATCCCATGATCAATTCCATTGTCTGATAATCAGACATGATTCCCATCCCCTAATATGAATAGAAAGAATTTAATACATACCAAGCACCCCCTAGAAACCATAGTTTCAGCAAGGAATGTCCACATCATGGGGATTATTTAAGGGTGTTTAATAGGGAAGGTGTGATTCTATGCAATATCACATACTAAAATGGTCATCCATGACTTGGATGATTGGGGGTGTCCCTCTTGTAGGAAACCACTAAGTATGTATAGGCGAATAGGCATTATATATATATGTATCATTAAACATACATACATATGATGGTTGATCAAAATTCCTTTATCCGCAAACTGCCATTCTTCGCGAATAAAAATGTTACTTTCGCGAAACTTTCGCGAACTCCATGTTTATCTTTCGCGGGGCCCATGTTGGGCGACAAGGCCTCTTATGAAGATTCGCTCACCGCCTGCCAAATTACGCTAGAGAATCACGGATCACTTCTTGATAGCCTTTTAAACATGCAGCTAGCATCACGGAATCCCTTCTCAGGACAGATTCTTGCTGACTAGTGGTTTTTTGCAAGGTTTACTGACCCACCCCCTTCAACATGTACTTTGACTTTTGCCCGCTCCTTCGCAGAACTTTCGCGAGTTCCGCGAAACTATCCCTATTCACAGACCCCGGCCATCAGCAAGGGGCGCATTGAAGGAAAAGCGAACACTAGGGGTCTTGGTGTTTGGCTCTCGCAAAGCATCACTTTTGACAACTTGGCTGACAGCGGCAGGTGCAAGGATGTGCTTCAGGACAATGGTGTTTGGCTGTCGCGAAGCCTCACCGGAAGCTCGGCTGCTACTTATGAAGGGCAAAGTGATTGTCCAAAAGCGCCACCACACAGGGAACTGAACCGGAACCAAACCGAAATTCTCCGGTGCCCTTCTCCTGCCGGACCCCAGGCGGCAGTGGGTGGCAGCCCTTTACGGCATGATTATAATATCCAACTTTCGCGAAACTTACGCGAAACAAAATGTTACTTTCGCGAACTCGAAAAAAAAACTTTCGCGAGGGTTCCCAACATAACATGAACGGTTTTCGCAATTAAAACTCTTTACAAGGACCTTTAGATCGATCACCATATATATATATATTAATGTTATTATCTATTTAGTAGTGTAGCTTTATCCATGTTCACAGTATATTCCATATATTTCATCTATGCTCAATACGTGTCCCATTCACCCAGTCCTTCCATCCGCTCAAGCTGCCCGTCCACGGAGTCCTATAGGGTTTTGTCGGCTTTGTCGGCCGACGTGGTTGGTACTTTGTCATGTTCAGGGTTGGTTGATGGCATTTCCAATATATGGAAAAATAAACATGTTCCAAACCACTAATCAGCGTAAATATACAGTGGATTTGCAAAGTAAAGAGAATGATTTTCCATGGCCATGTTGCAGTAGACCACAAGAGGATAATCCGGAGTCAGCCAATTGTCGCACCGAAGAAAGTTTCTCAGGAGCCAAAGATATCAATGATACATCATTCTGGAAAAACTTCAAATCCAAAAACTTGAGGACCTCAAAAAAAATCAAGTAAACTGATTTTTATGGAAATAGAATAATATTTTTGAAATTCAACTTCAATTTTTTCCGGTTAGGATCTTCTTGGTGTCACGCAGCGGTTTTGAACAGTTCGGTTACCTCCAGGACCCCATGGTTGATTACCCTCTGGTAAAGATACAAAAAATATAGAAAATCACCGTTTGGAACAGGTAAATCAACTATATATGGGGTATTTTCAATAGCTATGTTAAATTACCAGAGGGTAATGTTTATCATTGATTTATCTGGTTGCTGGTTTCAACCCCTCTGAAAAATATTAGTCTGTTGGGATGATGACATTCCCAACATATGGAAAAATAAAAGCTATGTTTGCCAAAAAAATGTCTTTTCCTAGTTTGCCAAAAAAACAGCTACGTCCACACTAATTATCAACAACTAGTACAAAATATCTGTCAACTATTTTTGGCAAATGGTCATATGGGAGTTTTCTTAACTGGGGATATCCCATTTGATTATGGATGATTTAGGGGTACCGCCATTTTACTGGAGGTCACAGATTGATGGCCCCGGTAAAAAGTTGTGTTGGATGGTTTTTGCATGTTTTTGGCAAAATGTTGCAAAAATTGTTTTTCTTTTCAACACTCAGATGGCATAAGTTAGATTTCTTTGAATTGATCGTAGCGATTCTGCTATTCCTAGTGTGGCAGGCACGCTAAGATGGCAAAACAAGGGCCACCCACCTATTCGTATGCCATCATTTAAAAAATAACATTCCCTTGATATGCCGGGCGCAGTGAAGGTGCCATCTATTCGTGATCCCCTATAGAAAACCTCCATATGTGATGGCTGATGTGTCCACACTTGTTGGACAACATGCTTATCAATTATCGTTTTTTTGCAACAAAATGTTCCCTAAAATCTGTAACTAAATGGGCTAATGATCTTTAATCATTGGTGAATGCACCAGTGATGTTGTATTGAAGCGTGTTCATCCATGTTAATCCTAAAACATAAAACATGAATCCATCTAAACATACTTCGAGAAAATAACCCAAGAACATTCGGGTTCGTCGAAAAATAGGCTACTCCCATTTTTTTGTGGTTTATCATGTCCCATCAAAATTGTTATCAAAAGGGCAGTAAATTTCCAATTTTCAGACACGTTCAAATCAAATTGTTAGTTAATTAATGTTGCGTAATTACATATCTATCCGGACAAAATGTTTTTCGTAGATTTGTCGGTTTATCATAATTTTCCCATACTTTCGCTTATTTTCCACAATGAGTTATAAGTACCATAAACCATAGTTATTGGAGTCAGTTAAAAACCAGCTTAGCAATCTTGGGGGCCTCACATTGCAAGTTTAAAATGGCCATAACTGCGGGGTTCAAATCCCCATTGGCCACCCGACTCGGTCGCCAGCAACACAAGCTGCACCTGGGGTCAGCTTACACAAAATTCAAACCCCGACCCAAAAAAATATGGTTAATGCATCTTAATAAACCAAATGATTTAAAATCATACTTGTTTGTAGTCATAACTAAAATCAACAGATTAATAGGAATCTGAAACATTATTCATCATCAATCAAAACATGGGAGCTTATGAAAGTATTCAATATTCATCATTTTTTCAAAGCGTTCCATGAACAATTTCATGGAAAATACTATACATGATGTGGAACCCCATTCCTCATGGCCGCTTCCCACATGTCCCACAATACCAAGGTTTCTCAAAGGTTTCGTAGTTGGACTGGTATTGGGAACTCCCACAAAATCTCGGTTCAATTTCTGACTGGAAAATTACGTCAAACTGAGTGTCCAGTTTCGGGTTGTCTTGATTGGTATATATGGGTACATATGGTGCCTTTTGCACCATTGAAAAACAAACGGATAATAAATGGCACCCGTTGCCCTTACTTCTCAGAAGTACATGTGCCAATATAGGGATTTGCCCCACGTGCCACATATCTCCGCAAAACATGACGCAAAAATCAACATCATCACAGCACAATGTCGCTAGCGGGTTCTCTTGGAAAGGACACTTTTTTTACTGCCATTCTTTTCAGTTTCACCATCACTTGGCTTGCAAGTTTGACTCCACCATCAGTGCAGCATGGTTAATGACATCCAAATTAAGAACCATGTCCCAACGTCAATCAAATGTCAGACTGCGCTCAACTTCATCCCAATTTCGATTCATAATGCGACATACTTTGAGTCACCCAACTTACTTTTGAAGCCTATACGCGGAAGTCCACGGGCTGCATCTAACATTTTGTCCATCCTTGCAAGTTCTTGACACCACCAAAAATGGGGGTCACGCTTGCTTTCCCATGGAGATGCCCCAAAATTGTTTTTGTGGCCCCTAGGAAAAGACTTGTTGATCATTTCTGGTTGTATCGGCTGCCCACCCTAGCAGTGCATCCCGGCTCAACAGGCTCAAGGTATTTTCCGTGCGTGGAGGCGCCTGACACAGCCGCAGATGCTATACATCCGCCACTTGTGGACTCAAATTGGATACCCCCCAAAACTTGGGGTTGTCGTGGCGATTTGTTGCAGAACATGAAGGTGATTCAAACCCGTAGAGCCAAGAAATGCGCTTTTTCAAGGAAAATGCAAGCCATTTTCGGTCAAAGGTTTCATAGCTAGAAGCATCTGTAAACCTAAAGTAAGCCAGCTGTCATTTGCAGGTCCCATTGGTGTTGCCAATACTGTTGGCATCAGTGGCACAAGTGCACATCATTGGGCTTTCAAATTTCTATGCGGTTCATGGGGGTTCATGCTGACAGCCGTGCTTTCCGCACTCTAAATCCTGGAGAAAGTCCCGCCCAGCCGCCTCCAAGCCTGTTCTCGGCCCGCCTGCAAGCTGGCGGCCCCTATTCCAGTTGGGCTGGGCTTCTGGTTTCTGCCCGCGCGAGCCATTGACTGTGGCTATCCTAGTCCGTTAGCAGTTTGCCATTCTTTGTCCAGACGAGGCAAACGCTGCAACTGTCCTTGCTCGTGGCTGTCCAAAGCTACGACTGAGGTGAAATTCACCCATGACCTTGTGTGACCCTCTTCATTTGATAGGTTCTTTGCAAAATGCACTGCAATATCTACAACTACAATAACTACAAAAAAACCTATGGAAATCAAAAACCCACTAGATTCCACTATAGAAATCTCAATTCCACTATATAAATTCCACAGAATATTTCTATCATTTTCCTTGTGCCCCTGCTATGTTCCAGTCTGAAGATCTCAACAACCCAATAAGGGATTTCCATCACTTCTCTGCTGCTGTCCGGTTCAACATGATTCAACAAACTCTTGCATTGTTGATAGACTACCCCGTGAACATCTCTCTATATTGCCAATGAAAACTCATAAGCTACATTGGCTCATTCATGCAAGGTTTCTTTAGATTTCTATAAGTTTTCCTGGTGGCTACCCCTACACGACACTGAAAAACTAAAGAAAATAAAGACATCAAACAAAACAAAAAAAACTGTATTTATATTTGTTCAATAATAAGTTATATTGTTTATATGTAACTAAATATAAGTAACTAAATACAATGTTCTTTACCTCCTGGTGGATTTGTTTAGATATCAAAATTTATGCCTTCTAACCAGAACTCTGCCCAATTCAGGCAGGGCCAAGTTCACCCCAAAATAGGCCAAAGAAGATATCAAATGATGACCTATACTATACAAAGGGTTTCTAAGAAATCTTGTCGCTTTGATGCCATTTGCTTCGGGACCGCTTGATGCTCGCCATGAGCAAAGAAAACCTTGAAAGCTGCACTGGCTTGAAAGAACAAGCATGAACAAACCAACCCAGAGCCAGGAGGAAACTTGCACTGCCTTCACAAAACAGGCCATGAACAAAAAATTGATGCCGGTCCCCCTAATAAACAGCTGGAGTAATTTTTAGCATCAGGGGGTATGTAGTATTGGAGTGAGATGTTTTCCCCCAATTAGCCTAATACTAAACTGAAAACCATAATTTTAAACAAACTAAACAATAGTAATTTTAGGTGGGATGTGAGACGCTGAAATTCACAGGACATGCTGTGAGAGTGAAATCCTGCAAGATTCTGACTGAGAAACCAAGGTTCTCCCATATTCTCCCCAAAAAATTCGGCTGGAAAATAACGTCCTTGCCACTTTGGTCTGTATAATTTACTTAAGGATATCTTAAGGATACATTGTTTTGACTAGTAGTACACGGCTTAAACCTGATTTTTGTTCCCTTCATCCGGTTCTGGCAGTGAAATACGTCGTTTTTTCTGACAGTTGGATGGACCATGACAGTATTTGAAAGCACCCAGCAGCTGTTTTTGGTACCTGAAAAGGGATGAAAATGGTGTATACCCATTACCCTCTGGTAAACTAACATTGCTATTAAAAATGGCCCAGTCGAAATCGTTGATTTACCCCCATTAAAAATGGTGATTTTCCATAGTTATGTTAGTTCACCAGAGGGTAAATGACTACTGTATTTCAGTGGGAATTGAGAATCCCCATTCTATTCTATCCAACTGGCCAGTGATCCGCAATCATAGCCATCTCCATTTACCCTCTGGTTATGACTAACATAGCCATGGTTTTTCGATGGCCCTAATCGAAATAGATAGTTTACCTACTATTAGAAATGTTGCCAAGATTTACTCCAGATTTCTGGATAAATGAAGATTGTTGGTCATTGCGGATCCCAGATTACAATCGTCAAACATTGGTCATGCACCATCCCCTTATCCAATTCCCAAAAACTTGCTTCGTTCATGTTGAATCCTAACTATCCCAACGCCCATGATATATCCTCATGTTGGTTTCTTTTACCCTCTGGTAATTTAACATAGCTATAGAAAATGGCCCATTTATAGTTGATTTACCTATTAAAGATAGTGATTTTCAATAGCTATGTTAGTTTACCAGAGGGTACATCCCACCTTTGTTGTTTCTATACCCAAGCCATCAAAAAATCTGCATAAAACTGGGATCCTCCCCAGTTTTCCACCGGGCCGGACCTTGCTGACCTTGCTGAATCGCCTCCAGGGAGAGAACGAGTGTTCTGATCTTCACGGTGAGAAGAAGAACTTTTTTTTACCAATCTGTTTGTTTATTGATGTATCAATATGTCTGTCTATCTATTTATCTATCTATCTATCTATCTAACTGTCTGTCTATTTATCATTATTTATCTATATGTCTATGTAAGTATCTATCTAGTCCTCTAGTGATCTATCTATCTGTCT
Source organism: Cladocopium goreaui (assembly GCA_947184155.2). NCBI lineage: Eukaryota > Dinophyceae > Suessiales > Symbiodiniaceae > Cladocopium > Cladocopium goreaui. The sequence goes on along the minus strand of CAMXCT020006661.1, from coordinate 51,812 downwards.
GTCTGTCTGTCTGTCTGTGCGTCTGTCCGTCTATCCATCTATCCATCTATCTATCTATCTATCCATCCATCCATCCATCCGTCTCGTCGTCATGCCATCTCATATCCCAATACACCAGGTGATATTGTTATATTGTACTGTAAATTGCACAAGCATCACATACATATTTATAATGGTGTACAGTATAGGAGGTAGGGTGATTGTAGACTTGTAATGCACATATGAGGATCATGATGGTCATGGTGATGATGATGGTGATGGTGGTGGTGATGATGATAGTGGTGAGTAACTTGCGGGAATCACAAACAAATACATGCAAGTACCTGGTAAATATAGATACAACATCATACAACTAACAGTATTGATTGTCTGATTTTGAGGGAATTATCTGGGTATAATTATATACCTTCTTGAGACAAACCTGGTATAATAGGTTTCGACCCATCCACATATGAGCAGTGTGAAAAACCTTTGGAAAAACTCCTGATAATGGCTAGTGAATGGAAATTTCCAAAATGGACACGTGAATACTTCCCTATATCTTGTTTAGTATATACATTCTTTTAATTTATCATAGTAACATAGCCATAGAAAAAGTAGCCATTTATCGATGTTTTACCTCTTGCCGTATGGCCCCGTATGGCCCATTTTCATCCATTTTCCATGGCAAACTGCTCAACCACCAGTATTACCCTCTAGCAAACTAACATAACTATGGAAAACCACCATTTTTCATGGGTAAATCACCGATTTCAATGGGCCATTGTCCATAGCTTTTTGTATGTTTACCAGGCCGGGTATCTCCGAAAAATTCAGCGCCTGGTCACCAGCTGTCTCCGAATGAATCCCGGAGCGGCTTCGCTGTGAGCTGGAGGGAACTGGCAACCTGCAGACTTCGGTTTTTACGTAGCTAAGCCATGGCCCAAGGGCGGCCCTGTTTGATGACATAGCTACTGAAAATGGTGATTTATCATGATTTATCATGATAAATCATGATTTATCATATGGTAAATTGCCAGAGGCTATAGAAAATTCATGAACTGAAATCCCTTGGATTTGCTTAAGATTCCCCAGTCATGGATAGTCATGGTGGATTTCCCGGAAAACGCCCATTTTTTTTGTCGAAATATCCTAATCAGCGACTCTGCCAACCCAGATCTACAGGTAAAAAAAAAATGGTAAAAACCATTGGAAAGTAAATACCGGGATCAAGGATTTCCTGATATTTTTTCTTTGCTGAAAAATTCCATCGATCACCCATTGACTGCAAGGGATTCCCTCAGTTTTACAAAGGCGATAGGTAAACCGGCAAACCCACCATTAAATCATCCCCAATAGAGGCTTACTATTGGGTATACCGCTATACAATGTGGGGCCCCCCAGTTATGTTTGATGGTTTATATACCCCATTAATTATAGTCTATAGTTATAAGATGTTATAAGTATCACAAACCATAGTTATTGGAGTTATGTTCACCAACTTAGCTATCTAGGGGGCCCCACATTGTACCATGGTATACCCCTATGACTGGGATGATTTAAAATGACCCAGTCATGGTTGGTTGCTGGGGTGGTTGGAGGTCAAGTCATGATCTGTTCAGCTCAGACGGATAGAACATGCCTCTGAAAGCTGGTAATGACCATATGAGGTTTTCAATGATCAAAGCTGGCAGTGATGATTGGTCAATCTGATTGGTGTTGATGCTCATAATCATGGGTGTGTGCATATTTATGTTAGATAAAGATCGATCTAGAGGGTATCTGTTAATATTGCCATGAAGATGACGCAAATATACGCAAATTATGATGCTGATAATGATGGTAAAAATAACATGGATGGTTGTGGCGGTGGCAGCGCACTTGATGAGATTTGAACACCGAATTTTTTTTCAAGTCAACAAAAAACTGCAGAGGCGCTTGAAAACAGTCATGGGCCATGGAAACTAAAACCCATCTGCGCTGGACACCACTTCCATCCTTCTTGCATTCTTGCAAAAGGCAACTTGGCAAACGCCAAGCACCCGTTTTGAAAATGCCTAATTCATGTGCTTCCGTTTGCTGCTTCGTCATCCCATTTGCAAGCCAGGAGAATCATTCAAGCAAGCCACAAAACTGCAGGGGCGCTTGAAAACAGTCATGGGCCATGGAAACTAAAACCCATCTGCGCTGGACACCACTTCCATCCTTCTTGCATTCTTGCAAAAGGCAACTTGGCAAACGCCAAGCACCCGTTTTGAAAATGCCTAATTCATGTGCTTCCGTTTGCTGCTTCGTCATCCCATTTGCAAGCCAGGAGAATCATTCAAGCAAGCCACAAAACTGCAGGGGCGCTTGAAAACAGTCATGGGCCATGGAAACTAAAACCCATCTGCGCTGGACACCACTTCCATCCTTCTTGCATTCTTGCAAAAGGCAACTTGGCAAACGTCAAGCACCCGTTTTAAAAATGCCTAATTCATGTACTTCCGTTTGCTGTTCCGTCATCCCATTTGCAAGCCAAGATAATCATTCAAGCAAGCCACAGAAATGCAGGGACGCTTGAAAACAGTCATGGGCCATGGAAACTAAAACCCATCTGCGCTGGACACCACTTCCATCCTTCTTGCATTCTTGCAAAAGGCAACTTGGCAAACGCCAAGCACCCGTTTTAAAAATGCCTAATTCATGTGTTTCCGTTTGCTGTTTCGTCATCCCATTTGCAAGCGAGGAGAATCATTCAAGCAAGCCACAGAAATGCAGGGGCGCTTGAAAACAGTCATGGGCCATGGAAACTAAAACCCATCTGCGCTGGACACCACTTCCATCCTTCTTGCATTCTTGCAAAAGGCAACTTGGCAAACGCCGAGCACCCGTTTTGAAAATGCCTAATTCATGTGCTTCCGTTTGCTGTTCCGTCATCCCATTTGCAAGCGAGGAGAATCATTCAAGCAAGCCACAGAAATGCAGGGACGCTTGAAAACAGTCATGGGCCATGGAAACTAAAACCCATCTGCGCTGGACACCACTTCCATCCTTCTTGCATTCTTGCAAAAGGCAACTTCTTGCTTGAAAACAGTCATGGGCCATGGAAACTAAAACCCATCTGCGCTGGACAACTTTTGTCCTTTTTGCATTCTTGCAAAAGGCAACTTGGCAAAAGCACCCGTTTTGAAAATGCCTAATTCATGTGCTTCCGTTTGCTGTTCCGTCATCCCATTTGCAACCAGGAGAATCATTCAAGCAAGCCACAAAATGCAGGGCGCTTGAAAACAGTCATGGGCCATGGAAACTAAAACCCATCTGCGCTGGACACTACTTTTGTCCTTTTTGCATTCTTGCAAAAGGCAACTTGGCAAACGCCGAGCACCCGTTTTAAAAATGCCTAATTCATGTGCTTCCGTTTGCTGTTCCGTCATCCCATTTGCAAGCGAGGAGAATCATTCAAGCAAGCCACAGAAATGCAGGGACGCTTGAAAACAGTCATGGGCCATGGAAACTAAAACCCATCTGCGCTGGACACTACTTTTGTCCTTTTTGCATTCTTGCAAAAGGCAACTTGGCAAACGCCGAGCACCCGTTTTAAAAATGCCTAATTCATGTGCTTCCGTTTGCTGTTCCGTCATCCCATTTGCAAGCGAGGAGAATCATTCAAGCAAGCCACAGAAATGCAGGGACGCTTGAAAACAGTCATGGGCCATGGAAACTAAAACCCATCTGCGCTGGACACTACTTTTGTCCTTTTTGCATTCTTGCAAAAGGCAACTTGGCAAACGCCGAGCACCCGTTTTAAAAATGTCTAATTCGGAAAGAACCATTTGTTCAGCCATGTTCAGCCCCATTAATTAACGCCATTGCAACCCTGAATCGATGAGTGTGAAGTGCTTCTTTCACCCGAAAGCTCCCAAAAAGAAGTTGGGAAATACCCCTCTGGTAAACTAACAGTTCGCGAACTGGAAAATCACCATTATTAATTAAGTTCGGTAAATCAACTAACTAAGTGGGCCATTTTCAATAGCTATGTTTAATGTCCCATGAAAACATCATTTTAACCACCATATATTAATCAACATCATTAATCATGATTATCCATGATTAATACATCATTAAATCAGTAACCAATAGGTCAAACTCCGAAAACACCGATATTTTCCTCCAATGTGAGGCCCCCGTTCGATAGCTAAGTTGGTGAACATAACTCCAATTTCACTCTGGTTTATGGTACGCAAATAATGAACTAGTTACTGGGGCTTATATGTAAACCAACAAACAACTATCGTGGCTGGGGGCCTCACATTCTAGGAAAAAAAATATCGGGTCGAGGTTTATCCATGATTCACCCGACGATTGGAGGGCCAGATCGACGACCGCCATAGCGTACCCCTCGGAGAGATCCGCCCAGGAGACTGGAAAGGCGGATCCGAAGGCAAGATCGATCCACCTGGGGCGCCATTTTTTGATCCCAAGACTGGGCTAATATCGTGCGTGCGGTGGTGCGATAGCTAAGCTAAATCGCGTTCAGTTGGTTGGTGCGTGAACATACCCTCTGGTAAACTAACATAGCTATGGAAAATCACAATTTTTAATGGGAAAATCCACTATAAATGGCCATTTTCAATAGCTATGTAGCAAATTACCAGAGGGTTTTCATGTTTTTTTTTTTAAGCAATCTATAACTAGGGGGCACCACCTTGTGGGGATATAACATGAGAATTTACTGGAATAGAGTGGAGGAATACTATCCATGAATTTCGAAAAGGTTATATCCCCATGATATATGCCCCATCATATGGAATAGAGTGGGGAATACCATGAAATGGATATAACTGTATAACCAGCAATGTTGATACTAGTTGGTTAAGAACGGGACATCCAGTTCATTGATACAATATGATACAATCCTCAATTTATCTTGGATAGTGACAAGAATCCCCGAACCAATCATTAACCAACACGGGTGTAGCCGTGCACCATGTAGTTCTGCAGCTCCAGGTGAAATTACACACCAAAAAACATGTTGTGAGCCCCAAAAATGTCATGACCCCGAAAAAAAAAAAAACATATGATGAAATGACAATGAAAAAGACATGAATTTAATAATTTCTCTGCTACTTTCTTAAGTTCCCTTCAGTGAATGGTTTTTTACGATGCGCTTGTGGCCTTGTGGCTATCTCTCAACTCGCACAGGTTACGACGATACAAGCGGTATATGGAGGTTACCCCTTAAATCGTCCGAAATTAGACCAATAAAAATCATTGACACCTATACTGGTTGGCGGTTTTAACGATCTTGGAACATATGAGTTCGTCAATGGGAAGGATGACAACCCATATATTATATGGAAAATGAAAGCCATGTTTGAAACCATCAACCAGCTATAGTTTTGGGGATCCCCCAGTTTAAAAGAAACTTCCAGGCACAAGTTTGAAAAAATGGCTGGGTCCCAGCCTTGATCCATCTTGATCCCCGCGCTTAAAATGCCATAGCCTATCCTCATTCTATTTATAGATACACATTCTATCATACATATCCCATATGCTCCATGGTGCTGGAATATTTACCAACATTTACCCCATAAATGAGCCAGTTTTGTAGGTAAATATACTATACCTGGAGCATGGAGCATCTGGGTATTTTTGAATAGACAATTAAGTTACCGTAATCTTTTATGGAACCAGATATATTGTGGAAATTGGATACAGTAAATATTACCCTCTGGTGAACTAACATAGCAATGGAAAATGGCTATTTATAGTGGATTTTCCCATTAAGAATGGTGATTTTTCATTGCTATGTTAGTTCACCAGAGGGTAGGTTACTGTATCTGTTTCATCCAAACACCATATCTAATTGGTGGTTGAGCCACCAACCCCTCTGAAAATCGATGGAGTTAAAGTCAGTTGGGATGATGATTATTCCCAATATGATGGGAAACATGACATTCATGTTCCATTATTGATTAAATTATATCCCATTATTTCCCATTAAAAACACCATGATATCCCATTATATCTTACAAATAATATATGTTCCAAACCACCATTCAATGGGAATTCCAGGATCCTAAAATGGAGGTGCTGTACCATATAAAACCATATTTTGGGGGTATATCCCCTGAAATTTAGCCCTTACATAGACCATCATAGACCTTATATATGGTAGGTACCTCCAATCAATCGGTTCCTGAGTCATGGCCATTGAACCAACCAGATATTGATCCATATTGTCAAACGACACTTTTCATGTACCTCACCGCATCCCCATCAATTTCTATCGGCACAGCCTATGGGTACCATGGGGATTTCTGTCGGATTTCCATGGGAAGTCCCCCCTTGGGCGAGGTGTATGGAAAATCCATCTATAAATGGATGAGTTTTCTCGGGGTAGCTGCCTTAATTGGATACCTCCATCTTTGCCATGGTCAAGTTACATGGTGGATGTACCATCTGGTTATTTAACATAGCCATGGAAAATCCCTTATAAATGGAGGTTTTAATGGGGAAATCATCTATAAATGGGTCATTCAACATGGCTATGTTAAATAACCAGAGGGTATATGGTGTGTACCATGACCCATCAAAAAATGGGATTTCGGATTCCTGATGATTCGGCCCAAAAATCAAAATATGGTGTAACATGACATGGTGTACCCTCAAAAACAACTGTTGACATTTCTAATGTGGAAAATGATAATGAACTGACCATGAAACGTGGGGTATAGCGCTATACCCCATGTTCAGACAAATCAGATTTCATATTGTTGGTTAAATAATGTTAAATATATCGCGTGACATGCTATCAAATTGCCCAATGAATCTCATCCCCGTAATTTACGAAACACCCACATTCTTTTTAGTCCCAAATGCGTCTTCTCATCCTAGAAAGTCATCATGGTTTCTGGGTGTGTGAATTTTTTATGGAAAGGGGATGAAATTCTCCTACAAATGGGTAATGGGTACCCTCCGGAAAATCATGGCAACGGAAAATCCATCCTACAGATGAGTTTTTTCCAACTATAAACCTCCATTTAATGGGGTTTCCTAAGTCATAGGGGTACCCCCAAATTCAAATCATCCACTTTTTTCATAGGCTTTTCCATGAAATAAGCCATCCAGCGAGCTTTGGGTACCCCGTTCCCCATTGGAAGATGTTCAGTTGCCATGTTCAGTTGGACACCGGAGGGCATCATATCCTGAACAAATCCCCATTTTTGGTTGGTCCTATCCTCAATGGCCATTCCAGGATCCTAAATTGGAGACACCTACCATATATAAGGCCTATATAAGGCCTATGTAAGGGAATATCCCCACAAAATATGGCCTTATATGGTACAGTACCTCCAATTTAGGATCCTGGAATTCCCATTGATATCCCTTTAACAATAGATATGGTGGGATATGATTAAATTGGGATATCCATGGATATCCCTAAATCATACATCTGAAAAATCATGTTAATAGGATTTTCCATACCATCCAGCTACTGGGCTCATGGAAACCCCATGAAACCCGTAGAATCCCAGTCGTCTAGGTCGCGTGACGCACTGGTGACCTCATCTGCGTGACTTCGCCTTGGATGACGTAGTCCGAATTTCACCAGCTAAGAATAGAATGGGGAAAACAATAAAAAACATCTCTGCACACATGTAGATTTAAACCACTTACCCATTGATCAAGCAACCAACAACCAACAAACAACAACCAACAACCCAACAACCCAACAACCCAAAAACCCAAAAACCCAACAACAACAACAACAACAACAAGAAGAAGAAGAAGATGGAGAGAAAACAACACCTAACCACCATCACTGCGTGGGTCAGTTCATACCAAATGGCAGGAAACCATCCCAGTTCATGGCATCGAAAAATATCTGACATTATCTGACTATTCAAGCGACATTTCTTAGATTCACATCCAGTTGCACGTTTTTGCAGCTATGGAAAGACACCAACGCGTTTGCATATCGTTGCCCTGTTTCGCCTACAAGCACCGTTTCGGAGCAGTCCAAGTTCTCATATTTCTTGGTGATGCGTCCCTTTTTTGTCGATCAAATCTTCAGTTTTCCTGGTGAAAATCATTGTTAGCCAAATCCACAGGTCTATGCAAAAGTGGCCCATGTCCCCGAACAAACAAAAACTATGGGCTTGTCTGAAAATGAGGTATACCGGTACACCCCTGAGTTATGGCCCATGCTCAAAATGAACATATCATAAACCAGTGAATTTTGGTGCTTTGTTTTCCTAAGTCTTCAGGTATGAAAGGCATAGCGGCATACCGAATCCCATGCCAGCCTCATTACACATCTACATAAATCTGGGTAAATTATAACTGGTTGGTGGTTTCAACCCCTCTGAAAAATATTAGTCAGTTGGGGTTATTATTCCCAAAAAATGTTCCAAACCACCAACCATATAATGTTTCACTAACCTGAATCGTGCGGCCAAGATTCAGGGGATGATTTCCCTCAAATAAATTAATAAATCATGAACAACTACTCACAACATCCCATGCCTATGATTTATCCCTATAAACAATGGTTTCCAGGCGGTTGCTGAGACCATGGTGAGTTAATGCGTGAAATCATGTGAAATCTATCCACTTATGTGGTAAATCCACCAAAAAACCACCCCAAATTATGCTATAAACTTAAACAATCCCCTCAAATGCTTTAACGATATATATTTTTTTGCTATATAGGTTTATGGCTAATTGGATTTAAACATATTTAAAACATTAACATACATGAAAACTGGAACTGCACTTCCATTCGTAGCCGATCTTTCTTGGCCTTGGATCGTCCCAAATGGTGGAAAACTCCCCCGTTTTCCGCTGGGGCCACTGGCAGCTTTTGGGCCGCCAGATGGGCATCTTCGTCCAAGACCTCGGCGCCAGATTTCGATGAGGGATGATGATGCAACATGATTAGATTCTAAAGATTCTAAAGTGATGAAACCATGATTATCCTGAAAACTGTATCTCTTATACAAACATTCAACCAAAATAATAATAATAATAATAATTCAGATCTTAGAACACACATAAAAAATCATTGACACCATGCTATTAAATTATGATCAATGATTAATTAAACATATTAGTTATCAATGTCTTTGATCATTTGCTTAAAAAAAAAAAAAAAAACTACATCTTGGGGCGCCCAACCAATTCTTTCAGCACATCGACTCCACCCTGTGGGTCGAAGATCTGCGCCGCCTGCCATGCAGAGTTCACCATGGAAATTTTCAGGGTGAACTCGCCAATGAAAGCTGATGGTTTAAACATTAGAAACTAGTAAACGTTTACGTAACTATGGGTTAATGTTAACTAATGTTTCTAATGGAATGTTAATGTTTACCAGTTTCTAATGTTTATCATCATTAATCATCATTAACTATGGAAAGATCCACCATGCTATGAATGGGTTAATGATGATTAATGATGATTAATGATGATTAATGATGATTAATGATGATTAATGATGATTAATGATGATTAATGATGATTAATGATGATTAATGATGATTAATGATGATTAATGATGATTAATGATGGTTTAAACATTAGAAACTGGTTGGTGGTTGAGCCACCAACCCCTCTGAAAAATGATGGAGTTAGTCAGTTGGGATGATGATTATTCCCAATATGATGGGAACAATAAAATTCATGTTCCAAACCACCAATCAGTTAAAAAAAACATGTGATCTGACGTGATGTTGAGGACTTAGTAAATGTATCACCTCCCCTAGTTTCTGATCCAGTTGCTGTAGCATTGTGTTCGTAGAAACAGAGGGCAAGGTTTATGGGTTTATCCCCATGACTATGCGTCACTCTAATATCCCAACATAAAGTCAAGTCACCATTGCGCATATGGGCACTGAAAGGAAACAACACATGTCGAAATCGTAGTGGGGTCAAATTTAACCAGATGCTACCAGAAAGAAAAAGTACCAAGTACCAGTTGATACAAAATGGGGCGCCCCCAACTGCAACCTGTAAAAAAAAAAACTTGTAACCCCCATTTATATTCTCGACAGCGATTAGATAAGATAAAACTGATATAACCCTTATCTGGTTGGTGGTTTTAACCATCTTGAAAAATATTAGTCAATGGGAAGGATTATCCCACATATTATGGAAAAAAATAAAATTGTTCCAAACCATCAATCAGTTATTGTGAACGAATGGGGATAAATATTTCCTCTTGCAAACAGCACGATGTCGGGATGTCAATCAGTTCAATCTTTTCTCTTTCACGGCCTTTGACCCTATCCGTACCTTCAACGTTGACATCGAAGTCCTACTTTTGGTGATGATGGTGTACAATGCATGATTATCAGCATGGCCCACTCACTTACTTATTCTTACTTATAGATACTAAATAGAACTAATAGATTATGTTTTCCTATTTTTACCCAATGGGGGTAAAACAATGTCAAAAACAACCCATTTTCCTGGGAATGATAACCATACCACCAACCAAAAATGGTGATGACTGGGGGATAGTTTATGACAGCCAGTTTTATCCACATTATGACGGTTATATACCCATAAAATGGCCATTTCATGGTGAAACGGATGATAAACATTGATAACATTTGATAACCCATGGACTTGGTATCGCATTTTTTTTGACCTCTTGTTATCAATGGATTGGTTTAATGGAAAATCTTAACCGGAAACCATATATGTTCCCATTAATAGAGCTGTCCTGTAAATTTTCCGTTAAACCAATCCATTGATGTTATAGAAAACAAGAAACCATAATTTACCTATTCAATCTATGGTGATTTTACCCATTGATGTTACCCTCTGGTAATTTAACATAGCTATGGAAAATCACCATTTTTAATGGGAAAATCCACTATGTCTATGGCCATTTTCAATAGCTATTTTGACATAACCAGAGGGTATCACCATGTTTTTTTCCCTAGTTCGACCTATAGAAAATGGTGATTTTCCGTCTGCCTGGACAAAAGGTGCCAGGACGTCGATTCCAATCCCTGGCGGAAACCGGAAGATCCCGGGGTCCCGGGCGACGGCAATGAAAAAAAAATGGGACATCTATGGAAAATCTACGGAAATCTATGGGAAATCTATGGAAATCATTTGCAATTGAATGGGACATCTATGGAATTTCCCATGGGAAATGGATGGGATTGAATGGGACTGGGAAGAGTTTTTGGGACACGTATGGGATAACTATATAGATATAACATGGGATATGAATGGAATATGGCATAAACATCCGTGCTACATATAATGAAAAGACTCGAATCTTTTTTTTTGGTCATGCACACCCAGTGGGTAAGTGTGGTATATCAGGTATATCCGATGATGAAAGTCCATGACATGGGGAAAATTCACCATGGGATTGTCGCTAAAGATGTTGAGTTTTTTGTGGCTAAAACTGGCTGTCATGTTTACCATCCCCCAGTCATCACCATTTTTTGGTTGGTGGTATGGTTATCATTCCCAGGAAAATGGGTGGTAAAAATGACATTGTTTTACCCACATACCAATTGAATATCCCAAAAAAAAACATTAGAACCAACAAATCCTTGGAACATATGAAGTACCCACTTCACCAATCTGATGCTATCTGCGGACCACAACTGGTTGAGGCCAGGGTTCCAACGTTTCTTTATCAAGGAACATGAAATCAAAACACCCCCAATTTTCACTGAATCTTTTCTTAAAATGGGGGATCCCCAAAACCATAGGTTTCAATACTGAAATGGTCTAATTTTGGATGATTTGGGGGTACCCCCATTTTAGGAAAGGAAACGCCCATATCTGAACAATCAAGCAACATCTACGTTTCGCGTTGACGGAATCTCCACACCTCAAGCTGGATTTCACCCTTACTATTCCACCCACTTGCGTCCCACATCCAAAAATGTTCCACAGCAGAGTTCAGCCTGGTCCTTTCAATGCAGATACGGCCAGGTCGTACACGTCCTCTGGTGCGCAAAAACTTTCTGATGCATAAACTTCAAACAGAAACTCTATAGTTTTTAATAATCTATATTAATTGAGATAGCAACCTCCCAAGTTAAGATAAAAGTTGGTCAAATATTCACTAAGTCACCTTTCTTCGGCTTTTTTGGGGTTGCTTTTCTTGCCAGATCATCCCAGGTCAGCATGCCTATAATCTTGGATAAAAACGAACGACCTTCTAGCAGGACACTTTGACTCAAGAAATGATGTATTATGTCTTCCATTCCATTCCATTGCTGTAGTCCATTATATTCCATTATAGTCGATTGTATTCCATGCAAAAAAAAAAACCTGGCAGATGTTGGTGAATTTACTGAAATTTCAACAACTCTCGCAACAGCTCCAAAGAACTCCCGGAAAACGGTCCCACCTGAGCTTCACACCTTGGGAGAGCTGAGAGTCACTGAGTTTGGCCGCCATAATGGTATACTAATGGTCAAGCAATATCAATGGTATATGAATGGGATATTAATGGGATATGATATAGTAAATGACTAACCATGGTATAGTCATGGGAATTAATGAATAATGTGGATGAAACAATGCCATAAACCACCCATTTGTGGGAATGGTAACCATACCACCTATTTATGGTGATGACTGGGGGGTGGTTTACATTGTGAAAAACCTTAGCAACATCAGCTGAGATTTTGGATCTCGAAGACTAACACCTTTTTGGTAATATTTTCAGTGATATTACTGAAAGATGTTGACACCCACAAAAAAACGGGAAAAAAAAAGAAACCCCTAATTCTAACTACTGCCGATGTATGGTCAGATTTTTGGGGATTGAACATGCGCGGAAAAAAAAAGCTCAATTCACTGGAAAGGGTTGAAACATGTTGAGTCAACCCTCTCTTGTGCATGTTTTCCCTTTGCTTCACAACAATTCGGCAGACCCCAGGATGTGTCTGGGTTGAGGGAAAAACCACGTGGGTTTGAACAATATCCAGCACCGGCAAAAATGAGAGTCGCAGTCGCAACAACATAGTCATGAGCCACCCGTCTATCTTTTTTGGGATTACTACCCTCTGGTAATTTGCTACATAGCTATTGAAAATGGCCATAGACATACTGGATTTTCCCATTAAACATTGTGATTTTCCATAGTTATGTGGCAGTTTACCAGAGGGTATATCATATACCCTCTGGTAATCAAACATGGTTAAAAAAAAAAAAAAATCTCCAATGAATGGAGGTTTTACTGGATAAATGGTCGATATTCCAACAGAGTAGCTGTATTGGATACTCCCATCCTTTCATTTAAGGGATCAAAACACATATTTAGAAATATCCAAACATGTGTTCTAACCATAAAATCTTCACGTCATTCTATATATGGGTCCCTAAATCCATGTATATATATACATATGCATATATATATATGAACTCCAATTCCATATATATATATAATTATATATATAAATATTATCCAAGAAACATACATATTTGGGTACCATAGAATAGGACGAATAGGGCTGTTGCATATTAAGGGGATGGGATTGTTCTGGATCTTAATGGCATTTTTCATGGCGATCTCCGGGAGAAGCCCCGAAAAACCAGGACTTCCCACGCCACGGCCACCCGAAAAGCGCAGGCCAAGAGGGGCGGGAAGAAGTCATCGCCTTGGATGCAGCGCTCCTGGTTCCACCCTTTGGTCATTTAACATCTTGAAACTGGTGATTTATACAATGTGAGGCCCCCAAGATAGCTAAGTTGGTGAACATAACTCCAATATACGATTTATTGTACTCATAACTATAGTTACTGGGGCTTATAAACCAACTTATAACTGGGGGGCCTCACATTGCAGGTTTAACATATTGAAAATGATGATTTCTAGTTGAATCTTACCGAAAAATGGATAAACATGATGATTGTCCATAGCTATAGCTTGGTTTATCGGAGGGTACACCTAAAAATCCACCATGAAATCCAAACAGTTGGACCGCAAGAGTCATCCGCCAAACTCCAAATTGCCCCTGGGCTGTTAGCATTTTTTTCCAGTCCCAAATCCTGGAGCACCCGTCACTGGGTGACACACCTAAAGCCAAAAGCTCGCACATGCGAGTCCTGCCCGGCAGGATCTGGGGCAAAAAGAAGGCAATGGGATTCATTTATACCGTATTCATTTAAGGTCAACCCACAAATTATTTATACCGTATTTATAATTATTGATATAAGTTATATAAGCATCATTTTAAAATTGTGGTTCCCCTTTTAAAATAGTAAAAAAAAAAAACTTATATCACAATGGCTCCGGAACCTTTACTATGGCTGAAGACCCCAAGCTTACGCTGTCCAGGTAAAACGGATCAGTCGCCCCAAAAATGGGTCCGTCTGACACGACCAAAACCACCAAGTGGATCCCATTAAGGTATATTAAGGTCATTTTAATAGTCAATATTATGTCAATGGATTGGTTTAAAGGAAAATCTTAACCGGAAATCATGGTTTTACCATGAAATTGATAGGGCTTCCGGTTAAAATTTTCCCATCATCCAATTCTGTGATCATGTCATTTTTAATGATAAAATATGGGAGAATATGGGAAAACGCATGGTTTCACCATGGTTTCCCATCCCCCACGGCCGGCCTCTGGTTGTGAGCATCGGCCTGAGATGAGCCACGGGACCGAGGGAGGCGTTTTTGTCCGGAATCGGACTCGGGATCCAAGAATATCCAAAAACAGCTGCCAAAATAGAGCCAAAGATGGCCAAAGATGTGGCTAAAAACTTCTGTGAAAGAAATTCCGTTCAGAAACCCATGGGCGAAAAGCCGTATCCTGAGAAGACCAAGTCCAAAATGGCAGAGGTTCATGCAATTCCGTATTTCTTGAGGTTAGATAAGTGGTTAGGTTGGTGGTTGATAATGGACACGCAATGGGATTCAACGGGAAATACATGGAAATACCTTCCGGCAATACCTTTCAGGCAGAAACTACGTCTTTCAATGCTTGGAGGACAGAATATGATTTATCAATCAGGCTTCCACACGAAATCGTCAGCCATAGACACACACACACAGTTTCTTCAATATCTTCAAGTCTATACTGGTTGGTTTTAACCATCTAGAAAAATATTAGTCAATGGGAAGGATGACAACCCATATATTCTGGAAAATAAGAGCCATGTTTGAAACCACCAACCAGTATAAGAAAAAAAACTTCAAAAACCTCAGATACCATCCAATCTGCCTAGTAAACCCACGGGAAATGGTATTGGGGGACCCCTCAGCATCCTCAGCCAACATCGGATTTCCTGGGAATTAGGTGAGCATCATTGATCATCCCCAGCAAGCCAGAACCCAAGTTTTTACCCAAGTTTCTGAAGTGATGAATTGCTATTGCACATGTTACCCCCATGTACCCCCAATACGAAATAAATCTGGTGCCTACAAAAAACCGGGCTGCGCCTCAACCGCATAAGCTGTCTCCACCAATAACTCCTGGTATCGCCCATTGAGCGGAGCCGGACTTGGAGGACAAAATGGACAAAATGGACAGCTCAGCTCGACAATCCAGGTTCGCACTAGGTGGAGCTCATTTGGCATCATTTGGCCATGACATCGGCTAGAACTGATCCAAATTCCATCAAGTTTTAGGCTCGAACTTCCCCCTAGGGTGAACTGACATGTGGAAAAGCCATGGTTTCCCATGCCCAAAATGATCCAAACATGGTGTGTTTTCCGCACCGTAGATCTTTCTTGGGATCTATGAAGGCTTCTGAAATGCTCTGAATCAAGCTGGGGTACAACTTAAAAGATGTTTCTGGAAAACCAAAAGAAAAAACTCTAGACATCTGTAGACACTGTAGATGTGGGTGCAGGTCAAAAGTCAAAACCTTGGCACCAGTGTAGTTCATCGCCAACGTTCTGAACAGACTCGCCTTGGGATGTGATATGGCTTTAGACGACTTAGACCCTCCATGATCTTAGTTCGTGATCAACTTACTGCTTTCTAGACACTTCACCCGTTGATATCATGTTTTTGAGCAATGCCAAAAAACTTGGACGGCTGCATCATGCCCAATCTTGAATCTCCTGAGCGGGAAGTTTACAGGTATATGTCCCATTTGTGGCCAAAGATCAAGGTATATCAAATTTGACCGGTCCAAGGTTCCCCTAGAAATGAACATAACTCTGGAGAATCACCATGTTTCATGAGCCGCGAAATCATTGAAGTGAATTGGGCATCTCCTCCATAGCATCAATCACAGTGATTTCTTTTACCCCATATTCAGATCATTCAGTGGGAATTTCAGGACCCTAAAATGGACGTACTGTACATTACTGCACTATACTGCACCATCTGGTTGGTGGTTTCAACCCCTCTGAAAAATGATGGAGTTCGTCAGTTGGGATGATGACATTCCCAATATGATGGGAAAGTCATAAAAACCATGTTCCAAACCACCAACGAGCCATATAAGGCCCAGGTTTTTTACGGGTTCCCTGAAATTTCGCCTGGGCACCTGAGATAAGGCGTGGCGCCTCTGCAACCCCGTCCTGCAGCGCGAGTGAACCATGCTCCTGGGCCTGACACAAAACGAGGGGTGCAGGTCAAACACTATCATGAAGGGATAGAATCGGGATAGAATGGGGATATTTAAGAGGAAATATGTGAGAAAATCAATGATATCAATAGAGATATCATGGGGATAGATAAGAGTATTTGGTGGTTATCACTATATAGTTCTTGACTGATAGTTGAAATGGCTACGGATGTGCTGCCGATTTCCCTCGAACAAAAATGCAATAAATTAGGGGCAACACCAACAAAGTTGGGATATTCACAAACAGCTTACTTACAGTACCCTGGGGTAACCTAACATAAGTGTGGAAAACCCTTGGTTTCTCTTGGAATATGATTTACAAATGATGGGTTTTCCACATCCATACTAGTTTGCAGTGGCACAAATCCCTGGGTTTTCATATTGCCTAATTCCAAACTCTATCTCTTTTTCTATTACCTATTCCTATTACCTATTCCTAATACCTAATTCCGATCACCTGTGTTTTTACAGTCAAAGTGGGTCTACTCAGTCCATGCGTTCAAAAACGTAAAAAATATGTGTATATATATAATATGTGTCTTCTCTTGCAAACGCCTGAGCGCCGTTTACCTGAGAAACACAGGTAATCGGAATTAGGTAATAGGAATAGGTAATAGAATAGGTGACACATGTAGTTTTGATCTGCTATATATATATATATATGTAACTATATGATTTTATATGATATATATATATATATATAAATGTGTGTGTATGTATATCCTGTCAAAACCGTGTAGTGCAAAGCACGTCACTTGCAATCTGGGCTAAGGCCTAAAAGGGTTATGAATGATTGGAACCTCAGATTTTTCCTAGCTGAAAATGGGAGGATACCCGGTACCCATTTTAAAAAACATCTGAGGAACGACTTTGCAGGTACTGTACTATATCCCGCTTTTATAGTTTTTTCCAACAAAATGATCTATTTCTATTTTGTCATGAACAGAAAAAAACTGGTAATGTGGTTAAAACAATGTCATGTTTACCACCCATGACTATGACTGGGAATTGTTTATATAATTTTATATATACCGCCTACATATTTATGGTGACTGGAGGATGGTAAACATTGCCAATCTTAGATACCCTGCAAACAATGACAAATTCTTTGCTGGTGAACGTAGATATTCCCATTAATACCAAAAGACTAGTTAGGATGAAAGTATCCTCTAGTAAACTAACATAGCCATGGAAAATCACCATTTTAAAATATTTTTAAGAGGTAAATCAACTATAAATGGACCATTTTCCATGGCTATAAGTATCCCATGTAAGATTGACCTAGTAAACATGACATTGTTTTACCCACAATATTTGCCAGGCCCGAGGCCCGAGGTCGCTCGGCCCAGACGCCGGTATATGAGATGGTCATTAGATGTCATGATCGTAGAATCCCATACTGTATTTTCCCATGAAAACCTCCATTTATATAGGTTATATCTTCCAGATATGTTCTAAAATCTTCTCCAATCTTCGGGGATTTGGCGAGGCCCACGGAGGCTCACGGCTTCGCACGCTTCGCACGCTTCGCACCTTCTGCAAGTACTGGATGGCTGCATCCAAATTGCTGCAACTCAGGGCGATTCATGGTGGCTTGTTCACAACTACCCTCTGGTAAACTGCTACATAGCTATTGAAAATGGCCCAGTCGAAATAGTTGATTTACCCATTGAAAATGGTGATTTTCCAGAGTTATGCGGCAGTTTACCAGAGGGTATGTACACGTTTACAGGAGGGTATCCCAGGCTGTGTGAGAAAATGAGGGATTTACAGGAGGATATCTCTTGATATCGTCACTGGATGCATCATGAGGAGGAACCATCCTCCTAAATATTGGAGGGAATTGCCATATTTCAGACAAATTTCTTTGAGCCTGCTATCCAGGGTTCAGTTTGGTATCCAAGCTTTGAAACCCCAATTATATTTAGAATTATATTACCCTCTGGTAAACTGCCACATAACTATGGACAATCAGCATTTTATAGCTGGGTAAATCCACTATGTCTATGGACCATTTTCCAGTTCGCAAACTGTTAGTTTACCAGAGTTGTAACATAGTTATCTGGGATACTATGTATATTAATCACTAATGGCTTATTATTATATATCTATATAACTTCTTACATACTGATACTGTATCCATGGAGGCATTCATGTTTGATAAAATGGTAACTTTCTCTCATCAATCCTCTTGAATCTGATGGTGTTTTACCCG
This sequence comes from Cladocopium goreaui, assembly GCA_947184155.2. Lineage (NCBI taxonomy): Eukaryota > Dinophyceae > Suessiales > Symbiodiniaceae > Cladocopium > Cladocopium goreaui. Next base: position 33,068 of record CAMXCT020006661.1, on the reverse strand, counting down.
ACCAAGGACGGGTGTTTTAGCGTTTTTCAGATCGTTTTTTAGGGAAGATATTATCTGGTTGGTGGTTTCAACCATCTTGAAACATATTATTTACTAATATTACTAACAATGGGTTTACTAATATGATTACTAATATTGTATATGTATATGGATTTATATCACAATATTAGCACAACATTACTAATATTATACTGTTTGGTGGTTGAGCCACCCCTCTGAAAAATGATGGAGATCGTCAGTTGGGATGATGACATTCCCAATATGACGGGAAACATAAAAAAAATGTTTCAAACCACCAGCCAGGATTATATAATGGCAGTATCCCATTGCATCTCACATGACATGCAGTATCCCGTAAAATATATCTATGTTTGGTGTACGTGATTTATCAAGGCAACTAAAAAACATCTTTCCCATTAGCACAGTATCTTTGGAGATAAGCATCAAGTACATATGGAATCTGACGCTCTGATTGGATCTATTGGAAGATTCCCCCAACAATGCTTGGTCTTATTGGGGGGTATCCGGGGTATCATGCTTAAATCATGCGCCAATTGCCAAGTCAGACTTCAACAACCACTTCGGGTATATATATATATATTATACATATACATATATATATATATGGTTGAAATACCATCTGGATATTTAACATAGCCTTGGAAGATGGATGAACATGGCCCATAGAAATAGATGATACAAATGGTGATGTGTGTGTGTATTAATAACCAGAGGGTCTGTTGAAATGATCACCAAATGATGACCGCCAAAGCACGAGAGAAAACCCTGCACAGTGCGGTAGCCGATCTCTCGCCTGAGGGCGAGAAAGGGCGAGAGGATTTGGTGATTGAATGACTGGTTGGTGGTTGAGCCTACCCCTCTGAAAAATATGAAAGCCAGTTGGGATGATTATTCCCAATAGATGGAAAAATAAAAAATGTTCCAAACCACCAACCAGATAAGATATAATTGGTCAAAACGATGAACATATGCCTTACTTTTCGGTGATATCTGGATATATCTGGCAATAGTCCATGCAGTTTGCTGTATATCAATGTATCAAATCTACAATATATACCATAATATATACCATATTATATACCAAAACACACACACAAATAATTAACTTGCAATTTGCTGGCAAGTCATCCATCAATACATGCCGCATTTAGATATATTTAGATATGACTATAGCACCTACAAAATTGGGTATGTAATGTAATCTAAGCATAAAGTCCAAATGATGGGAATAACCAAACAACATGGGTCAAATACTCTACTAACTTGAAGTATAACAAGCATAATATATATATAGTATATCCTGGTACAAATGGATAAACTGTCATCCTCACCCTATGAAATTCCACAAGCAAATGAACGTCAGACTGAACAGAACCAATATGAACCAATTCACCAGGGTTTCAAGGAACATATGGGTCCAAAAAAAACGCAAAAACCTTGGTAGACGGGTATACCATGGTATACCACTATACCACTATACCAGGCATTTCTCAGAAAATTTCTGCAGGGTCCAGCTATGTCAGCTATGTCCAGCTCCATCACTGTCCAAGTCACGGTACTCTTTGGAGATCCTTAAAGGCCTCGTGGGCCTTGCGACAGGAGACCATGGGGAGACCATGGGGAGACCATGGAGGCATATCATCCCATGAAACCAGGGGAATCTCTATGAAACCATGGAAATCTAACCCAAAATGAGGGGCTTCATGCAGATCTTCCCATCTCCGCGCGCCAAAATGGGAAAAACCATGTTTAGTCACGTCAATGGGGTCACCTGGCAAATGCACAACTAGAGGGACTGAAAATGAAGGTATTCGGGTTCGAAACCACGAAAAACAGTGGATATTTCCATGGATATTTCCACATGTTCCCCTAGTTTCCCATGATGTCTACAATGTGGTGCCTTGAGTTAAGTTGGACTTATGGGCGTTATAAAAGGACTTAAGGAAGTTAACTTGAAGTTATGTTAAGTTATGTTATAGGTTTTGTAAGTTAAGTTATATCTTTTGTATTTTTTTTATCGAATCTGCACTATGTTTTTCAATCCTGCATGTGTGCCTGAACAGTTGTTTTGTTTTCCCATTGCCTGTCTGTTCTTTGGTTTGTGATCGCGAAAGGCGAACAATTTAGGGTCAAAACATGACCACGTTGCCTTTGGCAGTGATCCATGCAGGCACATGCATGTTTGTCATGCACGTGTATTCAACAACATCTTTTTGTTTTTTGTTGTGGAAGGTTTTGAAAGAGTCCTTTGCAGTAATTAGATGCAAGCTTGTAACGAAGAAATACAAGCGATTGTTTCTTTGAAGGAAGAAATGAATTTGGCATGCCTTGTTCCAGCCGTCTCCGTAAAGAAGGTAGTCACCTTCCTGCAGATCAATCATTTCCAAACAGCACTTCCCAGAAATTTGTGTGTTGACCATGTTGGTTGCGTCCTCGACCTCGTTCTCAGAAAAAGGATGCTGCAATTCGAATCCACACGGCAGCAAGGGTCTTTCCTGCAGCAGTTCAGTGGCACGCAACAGCATGCGCGGAAGAAGGTGCCGCGACATCTCTGAGCCACCGTTCCGTCTTTGCAGGAATTGCTGCATGCTGTCTGCATATAAACTCTTGTAATTTTTGTGGGGGGACTCTACCCCCCAACAATTACAAGCCAGGTTGTGTTTTTTGTATTGGTGAGGCAGGTGTAAGCGGCAATGATGTTTTGGCCGGCTACAGCCAGGGTATTCGCGAGCAAAACTTCGCTGATGTTCTTCTTGTTCCGATGCCAGTGCCAGCCACATCGTTTCCTCTGGCAGCCTACCACGGAGCAAGTCTGTCACGCGGCAAAGCCGCAGGAAGCACATTGCGGCGGCACGCAATGTGGGAACATTCAGCCAATGTGATTCAGCCACCCAACGCAGCAAGGCGCACAGAGCGACTGTGTCTCCTGCACTGCCCTTGAAGCCAGCTTCCCCGAACAGACATTCCTTGAACAAACGGCGAACAAAATGCTTGCCTTCCGTTTTATTTTGTCGGCGCCACTCTGATGCCAAGCACATGTCCTGCAGAGCTGGCAGGGTGATGCCAACTTCTTTTCTTACTCTGCCAAGAAGAAGCACAATTTCAGAATTGCATATGCCATTGCTCCAATAGCAGTGCAAGGCATCGTTTTGTATCATGTCAATGTGGACTAGTGCCCGGCTCACAGGGCAAGCCCAAATGCTGTCGAGGTCAAAATTGAAACCAAGCACACGCTCACGTAGTTCTCGTTCCGCTTTGGTCATCTGCGCTACACGATGCAGTCCAGACAACATGCAGTTTTCTAAGTCTTGTCTATCATACTGCTTAAAGGTTTTGAAATCATGCTCTTCGACAGTTCTAAAGCCTGGATCGTTGCAGTGCTCTCCGGCATACCTGGCAATGCAGTTCATGCAAAAACAGCACGGTTTCAAGGCAGCTGAACCTTTTGCCACCATTGTTGCCCTTTGTGAGTCCAAATCAGAAATAAAGACTTTCAACTGCACGGTGACCTGTGCTCCCGCGGTACCAATCGGAAACGGAGAGCATTGCACTGTCTCGGACCACAGCCGTAAAAACGCCACGGTCGCACCCGAAATACCTCCCCTGCAACTTTGCAGTTGGTCATGTGTGATCGCAGCAACAGGCAGCCACGCGCGGTGTGACAACCACAACTCTTTCAAACATGTGAATGTCACATAAAACAGCAAAATCTTCTTCGACAGCAAGGGATTGAGAACATTGCCTCCTGTGGCTTCGTCGTGCGCTAGCACAGCTTCCAACATGCCACCTGGTGTGGAAGTCAGCACCTTCTGCATTGACGGGCAACGCCTGCACACGAGATCCAAGACTTTTCGAACATCAGCCACAAAAAACTTAATGTCTTCTTCTCCAGCATCGACTGCCGGCAGATGGACTGACTGGAAGCAGAAACGGTACGGACCAAGCACTTCTTGTGCCGCGCGCTTCATAGCGCCAGAAGCTTGTGCTTTCTTTTCCCGCTTCCGCTCCATGTCTCGTAGAAGCGATGCTGACCGTAGACTATACCGTGCCATTGCTTGACGGATCGTCGTGATCCACCGCATATTTGCCCGTGGGCAGCGCCACAGCTTTGCCCGTGACCACCGGCATCGCATTTCGATACCATGCTGCTGCCTCCTAAAACGGCTACGCGGACATCGGCACTCTGTCTGACAAACTTGGACCTATACCCATCTAGCTTGACGTGCAAGAAGTCTAATCGCATAATATAGCAATGAAGACGAGAAACTATATATATATATTTATAGATATAGAAGTATATGTATGGCATTGCAAACAGACACATTTATAAATAAAGATTTTATATATTTATATAATTTATATATATATATTTATTTATTCTATATACAGAGACAGATCTAGAGTCAGACGGCATGATGCAATGGACAGATGCACACATGCATAGACATCGTCCCTACCCACCACTTGTGCTTTGGAGAATGTATAGTATGAAGAAACCGCATTTTTTTCAGGTCTGTGTGTTGCTTATATAAGCTTGATTCGGTTATGTCGACGTTCTCATATATACACATATATATATATTATATATATACCCATTTATGTATTTAGTTCTGCTTGTATTTCAGAGACGCATGCATCAGGGGTAAAGAATTCCATACGCCGGTGTTCCTAAAATGTTTGCCCCGTCGGAAAGTTACACATGTTTCTTCTATAGATTCGGTGCACGTCAAGTTCGTATCCCAGCATATATACATATATACATGCTCTACATAATATATACATAGAGACGTATTATATATATATATATATATATATCTATCTATCTATCTATAGAAACAGATAACATATATAATATCTATTATATATATATATCTATACAGTAATACAGATGTCTGCGGGAAGCCTTATCAGGCGCAGAGTCCGGACAACTTCGCGCCTTTTGTTTTGGCAGCCATGCCTTCATCTTATTATTGAATCGTGCGTCCACTACCAGGCCAACTGCGCGGAAACACGCCTTGGTGCTTTACGGGTTGCTACGGCAAGACCGCACGGAGCATACCCAGTATGTATAAGTGCACAGATTGTGCGATGAGCTGCGTTGAAGGAACACAGCCCACGCCATATTGGCAAGGATCAAACCTAACAGCTCAGTCCTTCTTGGCACCTTTGCCTTTCCCTTTGGCCTTCGGCGCCTGTCCTTTGCTCACCTTTGTGATCGACTGGATGGTACGGACAGCCTCATGGCCTTTCTTGAGATGTTCTTGTGCTTTCTTTTCCGTCAAAAGACTTTCCGTTGCCATGCTGCCCAAGCCACGGCCCTTGGCCGCCCCATTGAGCATCTTTGTGGCGTTGCCGATGGCCTGCTCGATTTCAGCACGCGCCGATGTCACGACTTCTTCGACGTCCTGCGGCAAAACAACATTCAGAGACACAGCCTTGTTAATGGCATCGTCTACCTTTGTCAGAAGCTTCTGCAACGCAGGCAAATGCTTTCCAGCGGCTGCCACGGCTGTGGCCTCCAACTTCTGTCTTTTCTTGGCGGCTTCCCTTGCGATCTTCGCAGCTTCTTTCTCCTGCGCCTTTTCCTCCGGAGTTTTGCGCTTCTTGCCGCCACGCGGTGCCGGCTCGGGCGCCGCCAGAGGCAAATCCAAACTAACCGGATGGGCACCTGTGCCAGCTGAGGCGGCTGAGGCCGACGTTGCAGACATTCATTTTCCATGCGCACTATGCGCTCCTCGGTCAGCTTCGCAATGAACTCTGTCGATTTCTTCGTGATATCGACTCTGTAGGTTGCTCCCAGTATGGGGTGGTCCCTGCATTCAGCGTGCAGCTCTATGTTCTCCACATTGTATCCTCGAAGCTGCCAGTAACTGAGCGGTTGAAACTCCCCGTGCTGTCCTTCGCGGTCCTCACGCGATGACGACTCTATCATCGCCTGTTTCAGCAATCCTCTTGCGTGACCATACGACAAGCGACTGTCACGCGAGTTCTCGCGGACTGCTTTGGCTTCCGCAAAAAAGGCCACCGTCTCAGCTTCTGTCAACAAACTTGTCAGTTGGATACCGTGTCTGGAGAGCTGCGTGTGACACGCATGACAACTCCGACAGGTCCAACGAAGCTCTGGTCGAAATTTGGGATTCTCCAGTGCATCGTCAAGATTCACCTCCATGGAACAGCGCCGACACATCACCTTCAGTGCATCGCTGCTTCCCATACGAGAGTCAGCTTCCGCAGGTGCCATTGGCTGCGAGCCAGTCGGCTGCGGCGCCGCAGCGTGCTGCCCGTGGGCAAGCTGCTCGGCACCTGCCGCATCTTCCCTTGCCGGACCGGCAGTCTCTGCACCTTCCGTCGCAATATCTTGCGAACTGGCAACCTCTGGCTGCAAGGCTGGCCCCCCAGCGCCACTTGCAACCGAATCATTATCTGCCAGTGCATTCTTCGACGTGTCACAAGATGCAGACGCCATGTCTGTCACAGAGCGAAGCAAGGTGGACTGGAGCAGGGGAAAGCAGCTACGGAAAGAGGGTTTGTAGGAAACACAAAAAAACACATTTTTAACACATGCGCGTTTCCACATGCAATTGGTCTGAGACGTGGAAACACAAGCGCGTTTCCTAGCATTTTTCATGTTTTCATGAGGAAACACATATGCGTTCCCTTCTTTTTGTGGAAACACATCCGAAAAACTTACATATTTCATTGACATGACTTTGAGGATGGAAACACATTTTTAACACATTCGTGTTTACAATCTCTGTTTCCTTAATAGGTGGGGAAACACATACGTGTTTATGCAGTATCTTTATACATCCGGGAAACACACGCGCGTATCCATGCTTTTCTTGAGTCTTGAAGAGGGAACACATGCGCGTTTCTGGGTTTTACCGCATCTGTGCTTGGAAACACACACGCGTTTTCAAAATCCACTGTCTCTCTTCCGTTGACACTAGGGCAGCTAGTCTTTTCTCCCGGGGACACCGCCGCAGTGCTCTGTTTGGCAAGTCTGTATCAGGACACAAAAAGGCCTATTGGCCACCAGACTCCATTCCGTGCACCGCTTCCATAGCTGTGCGTAAGAAACTATTGTACAACAGGCTCAAACGTTCCACCGATTCGACCTTGCCCGTAGGCTTCTTCGAGCCAAGCGCAGGTGCACCAGATGCAGCAGCGACGGGTGCTGGTGCACTTGCCACCGGTCCAGGTTTCTTTCCGGCGCCAGTCTTGGCACTGACCAGGTTCTGAGCCTTCTCTGTGGCTGGCACAGATGGAGTTTCCTTGGCACCGTCTTCGCCCGTGGACGAAGACTCATACGTATAGGAATAGTCCGAAGACCCGCCTTCCTCTTCCTGCTCCGGCAACACCTTGTCTGTGCGGGGTTCCTTTGTCTCCGTGTCGTTTGTTTTCTCCTTGGCATCCCTTTTTCCGGCAGCTTGTGCCTCTTTCTTGTCTCGACTTCCACCGGACGCATACGCAGATGCTACCTTCTCCAGTCTCACATCGTCACCATGGGCGCACCGTGGCCTGCGGGTGGCATCCCGCACGGACTCCTTCCCACGCAGACGATGGCCATCAGACGAGCGCGCACGCTCCCGATTGCGATCCGACGAGCGCTCACGCTCTCGATTGCGACCAGAGGAGCGCGCACGCTCCCGGCTTCCCGCTCGGCGACGACGATCCCGTCGATCTGTCGAGTGCGATCGGCGGCGTCGCCGCTCTCCAGATCGGGAATGCCCGCGATCACGAAGATGCGAGCGCTCCCGATCGCTTCGAAAGGTCACATAGTCCCAATCATACCTGGGCTTGTCATACCAGCTAGACAAAGAACTACTTCGCGGAGGCACCGCTGGTTCTGGCGGTTGCTGCTGACCTTTCGACTTGGGGTTTTCCTTCAGGTGCCATGTCTCCTTGTGGACGTTCTTCTCAACTTTTGCTTTCCAGTCCCACCTCAGCTTCCACCATGCTGGTTGCACAGTCGTGTTGCCTGGCAATAAATGCTATCCCAATGCTGCTGCTTTGCGCTTGGGTTATCGTTTATCACCCGTGCACATTCCGGACATTGCCATGTCCCCGGCTCTCCCTTGCGTCGCCTGTTGGCGACGGCCCCGCTTCCCTTCGATCGCTTTCCATCCTGTCCATCCAAGCGATGCCCAGGAGCAGAGGCACCCTCTTTGGTCTTGTCCAGGGTTGCATCAGCCACCGCAGCTTTCGGTTCTGCGGGCGGTGACGTGCGTCTCGCTGGACTCCTCCTGTTCGACCTGCTTCGTGACGCGCTCAACGACACCATGTGGCCTGCAGGGTGAGAGAGGTTTGCAAGATAAGATGGTCCGAAAGGAATCTCGAAGTACTTGCATTATATACTATTTGGAAACTATAACAGATGCGTGTGATATATTGATGATAATCATGAGGATAATGAGGATGAGGATGAATGGGAGGATGCTAAGAGTTGGAGACAAAGCCCCCGTAGGCAACGCCATGCCGGATACAAAGCGCCCGCTGGCCCGTAGGCGCAGACGTGGCTGGTCCGTCGACGCAGCTGGTCCGTAGACGCAGCTAGTGCGCCACACATGTCGGGCCAAGGTAGCCAGCCCGTAGGCGTAGCTGCAGCTTGTCCGCAGACAAAGCAAATGCAAACCCGACAGGCTGGCCCTTGGGCACAGCTGAAGCTTGTCCGTGGACAAAGCTATTCCAGACATGACGGCTGGCCCTTGGGCACAGCTGCAGCTTGTCCGTGGACAAAGCTATACAGTAGAAGCTGGCCCGTGGGCGCAGCTGCAGCTTGTCCGCAGACAAAGCCATTCCAGTCCAATTTGTCGGCTGGCCCGTGGGCAGAGCCGCAGCTTGTCCACAGCTGCAGTTTCTCCGTGGAAGAAATGTTCTAACCCTGGCTTCTCCAATGGCAAGGCCGGAGCTATAGTCGATATGTATAGACACAAATAGCCTAAAGATATATCATATCAATATATATATATATTTTTTTTTTAACTTCATCTTAATATATATAGCGGAAAGAACACAAAAGCGTTTCCCGACCCAGCCCAGCCATCTTGCCTCTCCGTCCCACGCGAGCAGCACAGAAACCGCTCGCCCAAGAACCCTGAGAGCTCGAGCCAAACATACACGACATGAAGATGCACACCCGGAAAAGGGCTACAGACTGCAAACAGACAGTGCTGCGGGGACCAACTGAAGACAGGTGTGACGTTCGGCAGCATTTTTTTTGCGCCCCCTCAAAGCGACTGCAAAAATTCGTGCGACCATCTCCACGTGGCGGATGCGAGGCAGCTGCGTCTCACAGGTCCTCCTCATTGTCGCAGATGAAAAGAAACATCTGCCCACCGTGCAAGATGTCTCCTGCGTGCTGCGCATCCATGTCCATGTCAGTGGCAGCATTGGTGACAATGCTCTTCAATTCATCCAAAATCGGACAATCATCCAGATCGATATCCGAGCGTTGCTCAAACTGAGCAATCAATGCTTCTGCTGCAGTTACTGCAGCTCGGCGCCATGGCTGCGTTATGAACAAGTCCTGCCCGTCACGCAGACCATGGCCTTCCACACTGGCAAGAGCGTCCTGATTTCCGGCTCCCAGAGCCTCACCAGACGCATATAGAGCAGCAAGCGTGGGAGATGGAAGCGTCACTGTTTTGTCACCAGTGTCCAGCTGCACCGTTCCATCCTCCTGAGTGGTTGCCACAACATGCTTGGCTTCCATGGCAGCAAAAAAGGAACCAGAAAACACGGGGGAATTGTATTTAATAACTTGATTGTATGTAAAAGCTGCAAACAAATCCACATTCGGCTACTATTCAATAAACAGGACTAAACACCATGCACAGGTATGAACCCCAAACAAGAACAGCAACCCTGATTGCAACCATTTGGCCAACACAAGTTGCGGCGCCGAAAGATAAGCATATCAAAATTGGAAGCAGCCACATGCTCTGAAACAAAATAGTCACCAGTCACGCGACCTCATAGCCACGCTTGACCCAACAGCTGGGGCAACATCCTGGGGTTCTGCGGCAGCGAGCACAGCCCGAAGGTCTCCATTTGAGCTGCTGCTTGCGTGTAATGCATCGCGTCTTGGCAGCAGCGGCACTTGAAGCTGCCGGTTTCTTTTTCACAGCAGCAACAGCAGTCTTCATCGATTTCATCGGACCACGCTGCTTGTCGCTGTGACAGCTCGCTGCAGGTCTCCTCATGAGCGCCGCTTTGTCGGCGGAAGCCACGGGCTTGCTGCAGTCCACGGCCTCCGCAGAGGCAGTTGGCATTGCAGCCGCCGGGCGCTTGCGCGGGCGACCTTTTGCTGCCGCCGGACGCTTGCAAGCCGTCCCAGGCACAGCGGTCTCCTCAGACTGTGGTAACTCCTTGCCATAATAAGTCTTGGCCAAACGTTCCATGGCCTCAGATACATGCGTTGGCATTAATGGATTGGACCCCGCCAACGCAGTGTCAGGACCTGGTTCCGCCCCAGTGGTGGCACCATCAGCCACGTCTTCCTCCGTTGCAGGGCGATCCGCCACAGGTCTCGGCAGCGGCGCGGGCGCCTCCGCGGCAATGGCTGGCGTAGAACCTGCTGGTGGAACTGATGGCGTTTCCACAGTGGCTTCTGCACGGTCCATCAACGCTCTAACAGATGACGACGGTGCCTGGGCTTCTCGCTGCCGATTGCCAGAAGGAAAAATTTGCAAATTGCTCAGCTCGCCCTCGGGCGCACGCGGGCATCCCGCCATGGCGAAGGAGTTGGCTAAAGACAAAGCCGTTTGGGCCATGTGTGCTGTTTGTAACATCTGCCACCCTGCAGCGCGAGGATCCATTGCTGGCATGCCCAGCATTGCGGGAACGCCTTGCTGCAGCTGACGTTGCATTTGCACTTCCCGATGCGTTGACCGCAGCGGGATAAGTCGCGCAGTCTGAAGCACTGTTGCCAGATCCACGCCATCCCGTATGGCCGCAAAGCCTTGCGGCGCCACCGCCACACGAATGTTCGATGGTAACTCATCCACTTGATTCGGCAGAACTTCAATGTAAGCACCAGCGGGCAACGGCAGCCCGCTGATGCGGGCCCTTGTTGTCCTTGTTCGCAAAACCGACTTCACAGTTTGCAAAAGGGTTTGCAACTGCATCGAATTTTCCCCAGAGCAGCAAGCCACCAATGCAGTGATCACTGCATTGGTCGGCTCCGAAGGATGCCGCAGGCCCAGGGTATCAACAAGATAGTTCACAAGCACATCTGCGCGATGCAACGCAGCCGTCAAAGTCTTCCAAACGTCTTCCGACAAAAAAAGGCTGCAAGATTTGAAATCCTGCAGTGTCGCTCTTTGAGCGACAGCCGTGCCAGCTTCTGCCATGCTTTCCAAGTTTTGCCGCTTCATTTGGGCCAAAAGTGCGATATCATTAAGAACATCGTTCTCGACAACCAAAAAACGCTATCTTTGCTAACTTTTTTGTATCTTTTTTTGACGCATGTGCTATCTCATGTTATATCTCCCTATCTATTGATATAAATTCAACATAACTTGTAAAAGACAGCCCCATTTATAAATCTACTTAACCCACGTTATAACATTACATATACAAAATATAAAATGATTTATATGTCAAGGCACCACCTTGTAGGTGATGTTCTCATATTTTCCCCCCAAAAAAAATATTTGGATCTGCCACCATGTTTGATGGATCTGCCTGGCTCCTAAGATTCGCCGCCAACAGAATTCTCATCCCTCGAAAACTTATAGTCTACCCTCTGGCAATTTAACGTAGCTATTGAAAATGGCCATTTATAGTGAGTTTTCCCATTGAAAATGTTGATTTTCCATAGCTATGTTAGTTTACCAGAGTGTACTCATGTCGAATCAAAAAACTTGCTAAAGTAGCGAACATATACGATAAATATATGCCATATAGTGGATGGGCCAGCGAAATCCTGCACCACCAAGTTCGGATGGCTTTTCATCCCAAACAAAATAATGGGATGTTTACCATCTATCCACTGGTGAATTTCGCTGGCACATCCACAGCATGTCCTCAAGTTGACCGTACTGGATCATCATGGCTCGCTCTGAGTTCCAGTCGTATTTCTCATCGTTGGTTCTGGCAAAAGCCTCGTTTCTTCACGAAAGGGGAAAAAAAAGGACCAAAGATAGGAGATAAAGAGAGTCAAATGGAGAGCGTGATAGAGTCTGAACATATTTGATATTGTATGTATGTCTCATATATATATATATGTAAATACATATATCATATATATATATACAATAATTGGTTGACCAACGCACATGTTGGACTTAACCAAGGATATTGGGTTTGAACCAATAAAAATGCAGGATGTAAACAAGAGAAATGGGGCTGCTTCACCAACAGAAATGTTGCTTTTTCAGCCATGAAAACTGGGTTTGTTAAGCAACGAAAATGAATGGGTCCATCAACAAAGATAAGCAGTTCAACGACGAAAACATATCTATCGTATCATAAATAAAACATGTGATTTCAATGCAGGATACGAAAATGCACACTAAAACCAGTTCACCAACAGCAAAAAACAGGGCTTCGACATTCTTCGACCAACAAACATGGGCTAAACCATGTTGAACCCAGAGATGGCAGGATTTACATGCTGACTTTAGGCAATGGTATCGTCTCAGATCGTATTCATATCGCAGCTTTTTGGTTACCACAAACAATGAAACATGTAAAACTAAATGAACCTAATATCAATGGTCATTCCAGGATCCTAAAATGGAGGTACTGTACCATATTTCAGGCCATATTTTCTGGGGATATTCACTTACATAGGCCTAAGAAATATGCCTATATAGGCCTTACATATGGAATCGGTACCTCCAATAAATCAGATCCTGAAATTCCCATTGATAATATGTGATGGAATGGGGCCCTGGTTCATTCTGTAGGAACCCATCATGAATCCGGCGAGCTAAACATCATGAATCAACAGAGATCACGGCGACCAACATCGCCGTGGGAGATTGGATCCTGGATGTATCCGGTACCAAATCCATGAATCTGTGAACAAAATTTGCCCAAATCCGCCAGGGTGCCCCCCTTTCTTGATGTGAACGTTGGTTAAAGATGCTGCCTTGCCCATGAAAATTCGTTGTATCTGCCAAGCATAGATTTTCAACCACTTTTAGGCAACTTGTTTCGCTATCGTCATCGAACGGGGCTCCGAATCCCGTTGGCGAACCGATGCTGAGCAGTACCGGCCACCAACAATTCTTGTCGACTTCTCTCATCTAAAGGGTCACGATTCCGGAAGACCTGGGATTCCGAAAGAAACCACGGCAGGTGGTCCAATGACATAATGAACGAAGTTGACAAATACTGGATACAAAGCCACAGATTCCAATTCTACCTAACTACTACAGGGTAATATGATGTAATACGATGTAGTATGATGTAATATGATGTAGTATGATGTAGTATGATGTAGTATGATGTAATATGATGTAATATGATGTAATATGATGTAATATCATGTAATATGATGTAATATGATGTAATATGATGTAGTATGATGTAATATGATGTAATATGATGTAATATGATGTAATATGATATAATATGATGTAATATGATGTAACATGATGTAATATGATGTAATATGATGTAATATGATGTAATATGATGTAATATGATGTAATATGATGTAATATGATGTAATATGATGTAATATGATGTAATATGATGTAATATGATGTAATATGATGTAATATGATGTAATATGATGTAATATGATGTAATATGATGTGATATGATGTGATATGATGTGATATGATGTGATATGATGTAATATGATGCAATTTACATCCTCGCGGCTTCCAAATTTGGAGCTTCAACTGACGCTTTCTTGGAAGGTCGGATTTGAACAGAATTCTTTGGAATTATTTGGAATTTATAGAAATTATCTACCCTCATCTACCCTCTCGTTATTTAACATGGCCATGGGAAATGGTCCATTTATAGACATTACTATTGTTTGTGGTACTTATAACTATAACTAGTTACTGGGGCTTTTGTTAACCAACGTTCACATCACGTTTGGGGGCCTCACATTGTAGACATTACCCTCTGGTAAACTCACATAGATCTGCAATGGTCCAAGGACATCCGTTGGTGCGTGCGTGCGTTTTACGTAGGGTTGCTGGATGGATCGGATGGGTTGCTGGATGGGTTGCTGGGGGTTGCTGGGATGATGACATTACTAGTGATGAAATGATGACATTCCCGAAAATTCCCTGCGTTCTTTACGCAGCAGTAAGTCAGTCATCCCAAGAACTCAGAGTGACAGTCTGAATCTCACCACTTCGATCCACAAATCCAACAAGAAATCTGGTCCTTTTTTGTCACGAACAACCAAATCTTTATTTTTGCTCCGAGCTATTTTTGAAACCAAAACACCCGTTGAACAGGTGAAGCAATCATTCAATCTCACAATAATTCATGATAATTCATGATAATTCATGATAATTCATGATAATTCACGATCATCAGCTCTTTTTTTAAGCTCATCAAAAAAAAGAATTTCGGTCCGAAGTTCGCAGATCGCACATCTAGAGTCTAGAGCTTTCGGTACCGAGGTGTCGCATCCCATGGGTACCATCCCGACTGGCCTCCTGAAGGGCGATGGAGATGCAAGTCATTGGAGCCTGCCGCTGTGTCACGTGTGTCGCGTGGATTCTGACTAAATAGGGGCCCGGTTGATCTAAAAAAATCTGACTTAAGGATGTTGAAAAAATGAACATATAGGTGATTATAGGTGTTGATGTCTATATAATGGTGTTTTACTGTTTAAATCTGGTTAATCAATGAATACCGGTTGAATATGGGATACGAGTGGGGGTAAATGGCTATACGGCTATACTTTACGGGACGTATATCCAACAAGATGATTTTGGGTGTGTCTGAAAACAGAGTAATATACCTCCCACAATTGCATTCTTATCCCATAGGATCCATGTATGGTCTGGTATATATGCTAACATTGGGGGTATATTGATGGTAAATGTTACCATATATATATATATACCATACATGGATCCTATGGGTATATTATTAATAGAGAAGCTTAGGATCGACCATCAAATTTTGGCAAGAAACTTGTTTCCCCAAGTAGTGGAAATGATTTTGGACTCACAAATGGACATGATTTTGGACATCCAATATGTGGTTGATCCATTACTTGGGAAATACACAATCATATCCTTCCTAGGTAAGAATTTTATGTAAACATCTGGACAACTCAGTTCTTATGATTTCCTCCTGGGGTTGGGGTCCTTTTTTACAGGAAAAAACATCGGAAATGCCACAACAAAAGGCCTCCAGTTCCGTTTATCGCTCAATCGGTAGATATGTCATGGTATATTAATATGTCGTCAGCCTGGGATAGCTGAGGCATGACCCAACTTGCGTACCTTCCGAACCCCTTCTTACATGAACCAACTTCCCTTGCACCTGGCTTTGCTCGATCGCCCGGATGGATTGGTACAAATTGGGCCTGCACCAACTCAAACACATGGTGGAGCTCTTGACGAGAATCCATGTGGAGGTTCCCAAAAATGGGGTACGGGGCACCCCAAAATGGATGGTTTATAATGGAAAATACAATTAAAATGGATGATGACTGGGGTACCCCCATGACTTAGGAAACCTCCATGTGTAAATCTGATGAATGGGTGGTTGATAAATTTGATTGACACAAAGGCTGTGATCCTATGGTTGATAACTCTAATAAATCCACAAACAACAAGCAGAAATTAAGGTTTCTGGCCATTTAATGCGAACAAAAAATAACCTGCACCCCTGAAGTTTTATTTGGAAGCAGGGTATATAAATATACTCGGCACTATCCAAGGCTGAAAAAAACATTGTTAAACCAAATTATTTTAATCTTTTTCCGACCAAAAATAGGAACCACCTGGCTCTGTGTGAAAATAAGCTACCTGGACTCTAATTTTCCCAGTATTTTGAGGTAATAAACCATTGGATGGAACCTGTTTTTGAACCTCACAGACAAAACCCAAAAAAACTCTGGATTGTGAATCATTTGAGGAAGAGTTTACGAACCATCTCGATATATATATATATATACATATACGGGATAAAGCCACTAATATCATCTACAATCTACCCTCTGGTAATTATCTACGTTGCAATGGGACATTCCCGAAGAAATTAAGGTTGCCAAGTGCATCACCAATTTCTGTTAGTGGACATTACCGAAATTAAGGTTAACGAGATAGGGAAATAAATAAGGAAATAAATATGGAAATAAATAGGGAAATAAATAGGGAAATAAATAGGGAAATAAATAGGGAAATAAACAGGGAAATAAACAGGGAAATAAATAGGGAAATAAATAGGGAAATAAACAGGGAAATAAACAAGGAAATAAACAGGGAAATAAACAGGGAAATAAACATGGACATAAACATGGAAATAAACATGGAAATAAACAGGTAAATAAACAGGTAAATAAATGAGAAATCAACAGGGAAATAAATATAAATAGGGAAATAAATAGGGAAATAAATAGTGAAATAAATAGGGAAATAAATAGGGAAATAAATAGGGAAATAAATAGGGAAATAAATAGGGAAATAAATAGGGAAATGAATAGGGAAATAAATAGGGAAATAAATAGGGAAATAAATAGGGAAATAAATATGGAAATAAATAGGGAAATAAATAGGGAAATACATAGGGAAATACATAGGGAAATAAATAGGGAAATAAATAGGCAAATAAATAGGCAAATAAATAGGGAAATAAATAGGGAAATAAATAGGGAAATAAATAGGGAAATAAATAGAGGAATAAATAGGGAAATGAATAGGGAAATAAATAGGGAAATAAATAGGGAAATAAATAGGGAAACAAATAGGGAAATAAATAGGGAAATAAATAGGGAAATGAATTGGGAAATAAATAGGTAAATAAATAGGGAAATAAATAGGGAAATAAATAGGCAAATAAATAGGGAAATAAATAGGGAAATAAATAGGGAAATACATAGGGAAATAAAAAAAGAATTAAATAGGGAAATAAATAGGAAAATAAATAGGGAAATAAATAGGGAAATAAATAGGGAAATAAATAGGGACATAAATATGGACATAAATAGGGAAATAAATAGGGAAATAAATAGGGAAATAAATAGGGAAATGAATAGGGAAATTAATAGGGAAATGAATAGGGAAATAAATAGGGAAATAAATATAAATAGGGAAATAAATATAAATAGGGAAATAAATAGGGAAATAAACATGAACATAAACAGGGAAATAAATAGGGAAATAAATAGGGAAATAAATAGGGAAATAAATAGGGAAATAAATAGGCAAATAAATAGGCAAATAAATAGGGAAATAAATAGGGAAATAAATAGGGAAATAAATATAAATAGGGAAATAAATAGGGAAATAAACATGAACATAAACAGGGAAATAAATAGGGAAATAAATAGGGAAATAAATAGGGAAATACATAGGGAAATAAAAAAAGAATTAAATAGGGAAATAAATAGGAAAATAAATAGGAAAATAAATAGGGAAATAAATAGGGACATAAATATGGACATAAATAGGGAAATAAATAGGGAAATAAATAGGGAAATAAATAGGGAAATGAATAGGGAAATTAATAGGGAAATGAATAGGGAAATGAATTGGGAAATAAATAGGGAAATAAATAGGGAAATAAATAGGGGAATAACTAGGGAAATAAATAGGCAAATGAATAAGGAAATAAATAGGGAAATAAATAGGGAAATAACTAGGGAAATAAATAGGGAAATAAATAGGGAAATAAAAGGGAAATAAATAGGGAAATAAAGAGGGAAATAAATAGGGAAATAAATAGGGAAATAAATAGGGAAATAAATATGGAAATAAATAGGGGAATAAATAGGGAAATAAATAGGGAAATAAATAGGGAAATAAATAGGGAAATAAATAGGGAAATAAATATAAATAGGGAAATAAATAGGGAAATAAACATGAACATAAACAGAGAAATAAATAGGGAAATAAATAGGGAAATAAATAGGGAAATAAATAGGGAAATAAATAGGCAAATAAATAGGGAAATAAATAGGGAAATAAATAGGGAAATAAATAGGGAAATAAAATAGGGAAATAAAAAATAGGGAAAGGAATAGGGAAAATAAATAGGGAAATTAAAATAGGGAAATAAATAGGGAAATAAATAGGGAAAGTAAATAGGGAAATAAATAGGGAAATAAATAGGGGAAATAAATAGGGAAAAAATAGGGAAATAAATAGGGAAATAAATAGGGAAAAAAATAGGGAAATAAATAGGGAAATAACTAGGGAAATAAATAGGGAAACACATAGGGAAATAAATAGGGAAAATCATAGGGAAATAAATAGGGAAATAAATAGGGAAATAAATAGGGAAATAAATAGGGAAATAAATAGGGAAATAAATAGGGAAAGAAATAGGGAAAGAAATGGGGAAATAAATAGGGAAATAAATAGGGAAATAAATAGGGAAATAAATAGGGAAATAAATACGGAAATAAATAGGGGAATAAATAGGGAAATAAATAGGGAAATAAATAGGGAAATAAATAGGGAAATAAATAGGGAAATAAATAGGGAAATAAATAGGGAAATAAATATGGAAATAAATAGGGAAATAAATATGGAAATAAATAGGGAAATAAATAGGGAAATAAATAGGGAAATAAATAGGGAAATAAATAGGGAAATAAATAGGGAAATAAATAGGGAAATAAATAGGGAAATAAATAGGGAAATAAATAGGGAAATAAATAGGGAAATAAATATGGAAATAAATAGGGAAATAAATAGGGAAATAAATAGGGAAATAAATAGGGAATTAAATAGGGAAATAAATAGGGAAATAAATAGGGACATAAATAGGGAAATAAATAGAGAATTAAAAAAGGAAATAAATAGGGAAATAAATAGGGAAATAAATAGGGAAATAAATAGGGAAATAAATAGTGAAATAAATAGGGAAATAAATGGAGAATTAAATAGGGACATAAATAGGGAAATAAATAGGGAAATAAATAGGGAAATAAATATGGAAATAATAGGGAAATAAAAAGGGAAATAAATAGGGAAATAAATAGGGAAATAAATAGGGACATAAATAGGGAAATAAATAAGGAAATAAATAGGGAAATAAATAGGGGAATAAATAGGGAAATAAATAGGGAAATAAATAGGGAAATAAATAGGGACAAAAATAGGGAAATAAATAGGGAAATAAATAGGGAAATAAAAAGGGAAATAAATAGGGAAATAAATAGGGAAATAAATAGGGAAATAAATAGGGAAATAAATAGGGAAATAAATAGGGAAATAACTAGGGAAATAACTAGGGAAATAAATAGGGAAATAAATAGGGAAATAAATAGGGAAATAAATAGGGAAATAAATAGGGAAATAAATAGGGAAATAAATAGGGAAATAAAAAGGAAAATAAATAAGGAAATAAATCGGGAAATAAAAAGGGAAATAAATAGGGAAATAAATAGGGAAATAAATCGGGAACTAAAAAGGGGAAGAAATAGGGAAATAAATAGGGAAATAAAAAGGGAACTAAAAAGGGGAAGAAATAGGGAAATAAATAGGGAAATAAATAGGGAAATAAATAGGGAAATAAAAAGGGAAATACATAGGGAAATAAATAGGGAAATCAATCGGGAAATAAATAGGGAAATAAATAGGGAAATAAATAGGGAAAAAAAATAGGGAAATAAAACGGGAAATAAAAAGGGAAATAAATAGGGAAATAAATAGGGAAATAAAAAGGGAAATAAATAGGGAAATAAATAGGGAAATAAATAGGGAAATAAATAGGGAAATAAATGGGAAATAAATAGGGAAATAAATAGGGAAATAAATAGGGACAAAAATAGGGAAATAAATAGGGAAATAAATAGGGAAATAAAAAGGGAAATAATTAGGGAAATAAATAGGGAAATGAATAGGGCAATGAATAGGGAAATGAATAGAGAAATGAATTGGGAAATAAATAGTGAAATAAATAGGGAAATAAATAGAGGAATAAATAGGAAAATAAATAGAGGAATAAATAGGGAAATAAATAGGTAAATAAATAGGGAAATGAATAGGGAAATGAATAGGGAAATGAGTAGGGAAATGAATTGGGAAATAAATAGGGAAATAAATAGGCAAATAAATAGGGAAATAAATATGCAAATAAATAGGGAAATGAATAGGGAAATGAATAGGGAAATAAATAGGGAAATAAATAGGGAAATAAATAGGGAAAAAAATAGGGAAATGAATAGGGAAATGAATAGGGAAATAAATAGGGAAATAAATAGGGAAATAAATAGGGAAATGAATAGGGAAATAAATAGGGAAATAAATAGGGAAATAGATAGGGAATTGAATAGGGAAATAAATAGGGAAATAAATAGGGAAATAAATAGGTAAATAAATAGGGAAATAAATAGGGAAATAAATAGGGAAACAAATAGGGAAACAAATAGGGAAATAAATAGGGGAATAAATAGGGGAATAAATATGGAAATAAATAGGGAAATAAATAGGGACATAAATAGGGACATAAATATGGAAATAAATAGGGAAATAAATAGGGAAATAAATAGGGAAATAAATAGGGAAATAAATAGGGAAATAATAGGGAAATAAATAGGGAAATAAATAGGGAAATAAATAGGGAAATAAATAGGGAAATAAATAGGGAAATAACAGGGTAATAAATAGGGAAATAATAGTGAAATAAATACGGAAAAAATAAGGAAATAAATAGGGAAATAATAGGGACATAAATCGGGAAATAAATAGGGAAATAAATAGGGACATAAATAGGAATAAAGAAGGAAATAAATAGGGGAAATAAATAGGGGAATAAATAGGGAAAATACATAGGGAAATAAATAGGGAAAAAAATAGGGAAATAAATAGGGAAATAAATAGGGAAATAAATAGGGAAATAAATAGGGAAATAAATAGGAAAATAAATAGGGAAATAAATAGGGAAATAAATAGGGAAATAAATAGGAGAATAAATAGTGAAATAAATAGGGAAATAAATAGGGGAATAAATAGGGAAATAAATAGGGAAATAAATAGGGAAATAAATAGGGAAATAAATAGGGAAATAAATAGGGAAATAAATATGGAAATAAATAGAGAAATAAATAGGGAAATAAATAGGGAAATAAATAGGGAAATAAATATGGAAATAAATAGGGAAATAAATAGGGAAATACATAGGGAAATACATAGGGAAATAAATAGGGAAATAAATAGGGAAATAAATAGGGAAATAAATAGGGAAATAAATATGGAAATAAATAGGGAAATAAATAGGGAAATAAATAGGGAAATAAATAGGGAAATAAATAGGGAAATAAATAGGGAAATAAATAGGGAAATAAATAGGGAAATAAATAAGGAAATAAATAGGGAAATAAATATGGAAATACATAGCGAAATAAATAGGGAATTAAATAGGGAAATAAATAGGGAAATGAATAGGGAAATGAATAGGGAAATGAATAGGGAAATGAATTGGGAAATAAATAGGGAAATAAATAGGGGAATAACTAGGGAAATAAATAGGCAAATGAATAGGGAAATAACTAGGGAAATAAATATGGAAATAAATAGGGAAATAAATAGGTGAATAAATAGGGAAATAAATGGGGAAATTAAATAGGGAAATAAATAGGGAAATAAATAGGGAAATAAACAGGGAAATAAACAGGGAAATAAATACAGTAGGGAAATAAATAGGGAAATAAATAGAGAATTAAAAAAGGAAATAAATAGGGAAATAAATAGGGAATTAAATAGGGAAATAAATAGGGAAATAAATAGGGAAATAAATAGGGAAATAAATAGGGAAATAAATAGGGAAATAAATAGGGAAATAAATAGGTAAATAAAAAAGGAAATAAACAGGGAAATAAATAGGGAAATAAATAGGGAATTAAATAGGGAAAATAAATAGAGAATTTAAATGGGAACGAAATAGAGAAATAAAATAGGGAAATAATAGGGGAAATACATAGGTAACTAAATAGCGGGAAATAATAGGGAAAGAAAAAAAGGGAAAACAAATAGGGAAAAAACACGGAAATAAACCAGGCAATAAACAGGGAAATAAAAAAGGACATAACACCAGTGAAATAACTAGGGATATAAATAGGTGAATAAATAGGGAAATAAATTAAAGATTAAATAGGGAAATAATAGTGAAATGATGGGGAAATAGTAGGGAAATAGGGGGGGACCTCCAGGAGACACAACGCGGGGTAACACATGGGGGGGCCACAGCTGCCAAAGGCCAGGGGCACAACAGGGAAACACAAGGAGAAAATGAGAAATGGTGAATTTAAAAGCAATAACTAACATAGAAGTTCATATCTATGTGCACGCACCTGTGTTAAAAAACACTTTGTTCAGATAAAAAACATAGTTATTTACTTTTTTGCAAACAAGTTAAGATTACCAGGTGTAGCTATATAGATTTTTAAAGCGGGTGTGTATAGCAACGCGTGCGATACAAACAATAGCACAACCACAGCATCACCAGCCATTGTTTGTTGCCCTCGTTGGAGCGTTTTGTTTGGAGGGGGCAACGTGTCCGGGCCTGTATGGCCACTCTTCAGCCACCTTACCCAAGGACACCCATTGAGGTTTAATTAATCCAGGAAGGATGGTGAGTGAATGTTTGAGATATCATTCCTTGTCAAATATCTTCATTACGGTATCTGTTTTATTTGTTTTTAGTTTTTAAATTTAATCTCTATGTTTGTCTATTTCTGTCTATTTGTCATATTGTTTATTGTCTGTCTGTTTCTACTCGTATTCCATTCGCACCCAGCATCACCAAATGGTGGGAGGAACCTGTGTTT
The DNA here is from genome assembly GCA_947184155.2 of Cladocopium goreaui. Classification (NCBI taxonomy): domain Eukaryota; class Dinophyceae; order Suessiales; family Symbiodiniaceae; genus Cladocopium; species Cladocopium goreaui. The sequence goes on along the minus strand of CAMXCT020006661.1, from coordinate 10,117 downwards.
CTGCGGATTCCGGATTCTATAGAGGGTGGGGGTTGCTTTTCTGTTGGCGAATTCCTGTTTCATAGAGGCGGATAGCTGGCTGTTGATCTTTATTCAGCAACCAAAAAAAAGTATGCAAACCAATGTAAAACAACGATGAAGAAATCACAATGAATCAAAAACATATCCGTTGCATTTTCAGTTTTGACTTGTTTCGTGCTGAACCTCTGTCAGGTGCCCTGCACACGTTTTTTTTCAATCCATAGTATGTGTTTTCCTCTCTGGACTTTCGTTTGCAGATTTTGATGGTTTTAGAGAACGATTTAGATATCCTTTAAATGGTTTAGATGATTAAAGGATACTAATTTAAATAACTTTAGTTTGGGTCCATAAGGTTCCAAGAACAGTAGGACAAAGAAGCAATCACTTTTCCTTCCCGAATTGCGTGCCTGTCTACAAAGGACTTAAACATCATGTCGCGAAACGTAATTTGATGGGCCAAGTCAACATTGAAAAAAACGGCGTGCATTGTGCCTTCTTAAAGGCTTCAACCTCATTCTGCTGGAGTATGCCCCCTCTCCCTCCATAGGGTTCACAAACCAAATTTGGAACATGTGCAAGTGACCCCCTTGAGAAATGTCAGAACATGGTGGTTCTGATTCTACAAAGGGGTTCCACAAAATTGTGGCATTAAGTCAGTACCCCATACTCCTACATGCTATAAAGGGCCGTTTTGATCAGGTTTGTGGATTTTATAGAGGGGGGGTGTACTCCCCATTTATATATACTTATAGAACCAGGGAGTACGGGTAATGACTTAATTCGAAGGGGGATCCCTACACTATATTCAACAGTTTTGATTTCCAACCCTTTGAGCTATTAAGAACACACTGGCCAATAGGTGATTGTAGGAAGTTATACTACCTGGGTTATTTGGGATTATCAACTAACCCATACTGTAGTTTGGAAACCTATTTGTAAATATGAACATCCAGCGACCAAGGCATTTGTTGCCTCTACTGCAACTCAACACGCCGCTGGCCCACTATGACCACGAGGTTCCACAGGGGACGGGGGTAGCGGTGTTGAGCGAGTGCGATGTAAATAGATGTAAATAGATGTAAATGGGTAATGATCCATGACAATCCTATCTCAAGTCATTGGTTTGAAGTGAATTTCATTCTGATTCTGAATCTCTACACGGAAGGATAACTGATTTTTGAAAACTGTTGGAAGCATGAACTTGAAGACGTTGGCACTGTTTCATAGAAAGAGTAGGTGCTCCGGTGATGCCTCACGTGGCTAGCAAGGCATGCCCTTTTGCAGGGATAAACCCATGATGGCACATGCCCAAGTGTCTTTTTGAGAATGCTTCGGTATGATTTTGACCCTTGCAGAACGCTTTGGAGTGTCCAGACCCCTTTGTTGTAGACATGGCTGGAGTCCTCCCGCTCCCTCTGCAACATTTAGAGGTCCAGGGTGGTATTGTTTATGACGCATCAACAGGATCACCTTTATTTTTCCATTGTGCACGCATGTGAGACTATAGCTCGCGTGTCTTCCTTCCAGATCATTTTGGAAACGTGAAGCTGCCAGAAATCAATCAGTTTGGAAGGCAGGGTCTGAAAAGAAACTAGTGACTGTTGGGATCCTTTGACATCACTTTTTGTAGGCTTACAGTCCCATTCATGACCCCATGGTTGATTGCGGGCAGAGCAGACCCGCGGGCTTTGAGCTGATGAGCGGCAGGTCTATCGTCCCTTGGTGTTTGATCATCACGTTTTATCCAAAATGGCAAGGGCAGTTCGCTATGGGTGATGTAAGCATCCAAAATGTTGTTTTAACCATGAAGCATTCTCTGGTAATCAATCATGAAACAGTTTGCCATTGAAAATGGCAACATGGCAACGTACATAATAGGTAAAATTTCAAGAAGAGTCTTGAAACGGGCAATTGTCCATGGCTATGTGGAATTACCAGTGAGTATCCATTTGTTTCACTAAGAATTTACTGTTCTATTTGTTTCGGGGTAAACTATGCATCGGGCGGGCGCCGACCTAGCCATCTGAAGGGTGAACTTGGGGTTCCCTAAGCATAATCCCATTCCCCTAGCTTCAATTTCCCCCCATATGGGACCCAATTTCGAAATGACAGCATCCAATACACAACCAGGAGTTCTGGTGTATACTAAATGCCAGGTGGAAGGGAAACCAGATGTTCTGGAGCATCAAATCTTAGGTGGAAGGGATTATCACATATCATTTGGTGGTTGAATTGATATCCAGACAATTTATGGAAAATCCTCATGTTCCCCCATGTATCCATATACACGCATACAAGTACACATCCGTCTTTTGGTATATGTATACATCTGCATTTACAAGAAACATTTACACAAACATCCCGGCGGGTTGTTTATCGAACCCGCGTTTTCAACGTTTGCAGTGTTCGTCATTGATTTTATACCACAAATCACAGTGGTTTTGCATCTCTCTCAAAGTTCAATTTCCTTAAAAAGTACGCGCGTACTTTTCACTGGATATGTAAAAAAAACCTCAGCGGCACTCTCTTTTTTTCTGCGCTAAGTGTTCTTCACAATTTCTGCAGTGAGCTTGGAGAGGTTTTTGTGGGAACTGTTTTCCCATCTCCACTGCCAAGCGCGAACATGCGTCCAAATCTTGCCATTGAGCAAGACTAACGTAGACTAACGTAGCATCATATATGTGAGGAAGTGCAAGACGACAGACAGTAGCGTTGCATCATGTATGTGAAGAAGCGCAAGACGACGTACACTAGCGTAGCATCATATATGTGAGGAAGTGCAAGACGACGTACAGCAGCGTAGCATCATGTATGTGAGGACGTGCAAGAAGACGTACAGCAGCGTAGCATCATGCATGTGAGGAAGTGCAAAAAGACATACAGCAGCGTAGCATCATGTATGTCAGGCAGTGCAAATGAACGTTATTACCGCACCCCACCCCACCCCACCCCGTTAACCCCATGAAAGACATAGAAACATGCAAAACGCTGGTTCGGTTTTCAACCCGTAGGCACAAACATGCACATAGAATCACATATATCATATATGTATATATACACAACTATTTTAACATATACATATCCCCACTTCAGCCATGGATCCTTGAGGCTGCAGCATGCTGACTGCACTTGGAGTGTCATGGGCGCTGAATGGCTCCAACGGCTCCAGACTCGTGGACCAAAGTTGCGACCTCAGCTCGCACAACCGAGATCAACCGAGCACATGGGCGTTCAACAAGTGGTTGTGGTTGATGATTTAAGCATCAGAAATGGTGACTAAACCAGCAACCATGGTGGTTTAACCAAAACAAGACCAGAGATGTCACCATGCTAAAATGGAGGTCTGATTTAATGGGGATAATCATTAGATAGTCTGGGCAAATTAAAAATACCCCTGTTGATTGATTATTACAGGTGAGTTATACTACCTGGTTTATTGGGGGATTATGAAAAAAAAACATAGGGATACCTATGAACCAACCAGTACAACGGGATGGGATTGATAAAGCCCGTGGTTTCGCAAGCTGAATTCGCGTCCAAGGCTACTTGCGACGTTTGGATTGTGCACATCACCAGGGCTTCTTGGGCTTGGTGGTGGTAATGTGATGTGAAAATAGATTGTGTAAAAGGTGCCCGATCCCTGCCATGAGCATTCCCAAGGGCCATTCATTCCATTTGCAGCTTTTCTAAATGGATCAGATCACAAGCATCAAGGATCAAGGTTGGTGTGGAAACCCAAGGCCCCTTGGCGGTGCAATCCCAGGCTGGTCGCGCTTCCTCTCCCGGCTACTCAGACGAATGGAGACAGGATCGCACTGGAGCTATTGCCAACGTTTCAATTGCGGTGGGACAGGGTTGTGATCTCAGAGAATGTGAGATCTGTGTTTACCCTCCGGTAATCATGGCAATTGAACACCCCCTATTCGTAGATGATTTTCCCAATAAAGCATCCATTGCCCATAGGGGATTTGTAATTTCCACGTTTCCACGTTTGATTGCCGGAGGGTAATCGCCGTTCAGGCTGCGGCATTTGTGTTTTGCGCGAATGGTGCATTTCTTATGTTTGTCCATTGGGTTCACAGTGGAACCACACTTGTCCCATTTGGTTGCACTAGCACTTTGCACCATCACCACCAGCATCATCATCATCATCAACATCATCAACGCCATCACCATCACTCTTATCATGGTCATATTCCTGCAACATCATGCGTGACGATAGTTTGTGTCCTCACTTTTTTGTCCATTTTCATCATTGTCTCATCCACATCCTTTTTACCCTCATTACTTTTTGTAGTTGTTCTTATCCTTGTCCTCATGATGGTTGTCATTATCTTTATCACAGTCATCACTAGCATGATCACTGCTGTCACTGTCATGGCCTCCATTATGGTTAGAATTTTCACATGCCGGTAGGTAGATGGGAAGGCCAAATCACAACAAAAAAAGCAGAGCTAGTTTCAATTCGAGTTTACATCTCCAACTGGACCCATTCAAACTGGGAGTTGTCTGAAAACATAAGTTGTAGCGCTTTTCAAGGCCATGGATAGTGAGAAGCTAGCACTAAAGCTGCATGGATTGTCCAAATCACCCCTCAAAAAATCTCGCAACTCCCAATCTTCCAGTTTTCGACCTATCTCACCAGGAGACCGTTTGGCTGATGATAAGCAGCTCGACCGCACAAAGTTTCCATGCTGGATGGGAAACTCTAGTGCTAGGTGTGTGATATGAGAACGTTGAGTTGAATAGGTATGACGTGAGTGGATTGAAGGGGTTCAGCGTGCTGTCCGCAGTGTTTTTTCATCTGCTTGCGAGAAGAGAACTCATGATTGGTTGCTTGAGAGGGCATATCCCATAGCATTTCTCGCAATTGGATGTGTTGTGTTGTGCGTCGGCTCTGTTGAAATACCATGCTCAACCATGTGTGCACGTGCGTGCCATGTATGCCTCATAGCTTTTTGTTCTCCACTGCAGCAGCGAATATTGCCTGGGCTGAATGGTGAATATGCGGTAAACAGCCTCTGTGAGCTCTCAGTGCTCAGAGTAGTTTCAAGTTGTTTTTTCTACGCTTAATTGAATCATATTCTTCAAGCAGGTTGAGACTCATATTCATCCACATGTCTTACAACCTCGCAAGCATAAGGCATGCTGTATGAAAATCTTGGTTATTTTCAAGACATTAAACGTCTTGAGCGATCCAATCCAATTTGACTCTCGCGGATACTGTACCACTTATCTATATTTATCTGCTGCATAGTTTATAGCGACCTCAACCAGCCTGACCATTGAAATTATGGAAAACCTGGATAAACACGACCAGAGAAATGCCTTGAAGCATGTTTCGGATTCACTGCCATTTCTTATTCACGGGTAAACAAACATGTCATGTTTGTTGCTAATATGTGAAAATATGTTTGTAATCCAAGGTTTTGGATGATCACAGCTTCTCTTTTCGCTAAAATCTCTCCTCTCCACTCATCAGGGAACTGCTGGAAATGGCGGAGGATTTGCTACAGCCTTGGGACCACCAGCCTCGAGGCTCCGGGGATGTGGTCAATTGGTTTAAGGGAACATCTTCACCGGAAACCTGGAAAAACCATGAAAAACCATCATTTTTTTTCACATGAAATATGGAGGGTTATGAGGGGCTCCTGTAAATGTTCCCTTAAATCAATTGATTGATGTGGGGATGTTGTGTTGTTTCTTTTTTGGCTTTGCGCAGTGGGTGTGACACCATCCCGACCACATGACCAGTTCATCCTATGCATCTCAGGAGTTTTCCAGCAGGAGACGACCATCTTTTTGTCTCAACTACTTGGTGCCACTGAGACCTCCGAGTTTTGCTTTCCAGGTGCAAGTCCGGAGGGGTTCACAATGTGAGAAAAAAAAAGCCCCTATGAGCTTATCTCCGATTGTCTAATCTGGCTGGCAATCCCTATTTTCAAGGGATGAAAAAAGTAGTTCATCAGCGTCTCAATATTTGAATTTACCAAATTCAATCTAAACTTGGCCGGTTAGTGTTTCTGAAATATGTTTTAGTTCCATCCTACCTATAGGGTGATGGTGCCGGTCAAAACGAAAAGATCTGTTTGAGGGGGGTGGCTCACCACGAACGGGGTTGGCTATAGCCTTTTCCCATCAACTTGGATATATCCCACTAATATCACGAATATCCCTTCAATCAAATATAAATATCCCATGAATATCCCATTTACCAATTGATTTTTTGGCACCAGACTTCACATCATTCCCAGCCAGAAATCTTACAGCTGCAGGCTATCAAGCTGCATGTTGGCTGCGAATCTTGAAGCTCGATGATGAGATGCTGGTCGAAAGTACCTCATTTTTGGTCGACCTGTGGAGTCTTCCCAACTTGAGGGATTTGGGACTGTGCGACCCCAAAGTCCTAAAAGAACATATGGCAGAACCGGAAAAAGAAGGTCACATGTAATGTATACATATACGGTAACAGTTACCGTAAATAGATAGATGGATGGATGGATAGATAGAAAGATAGATAGATTGGATAAGATTAGATCAGATTAGATAAGATAGATAGATAGATAGGTTGTCGTCTTTTACTGTATTGAACTATAACATTTGTAACAAAAGGGAAAAACAACGATAACATTGGATGTAACTGATTCTCTAAGATGGTTTTCATATGTTTTCATATCGCATGATTTTCGTATTGCATGTGGGATAATTGACCATCTAGGTGGCTTCATGCTGCATGTCCACTGTGCATACTATTTAGATCAAGGCTACTTTCACACACTGGGGTCCAATCTGGTTTGTTCTCAGCCTTGGAGGGATGTCAATTGAACCTCTATCACAGAGCATGGAATTTGCAGTTCTTCCAAAATTGGGACCAACCCAAAACAAGTATGTTTGAGAAGAACATGTTGGTCTCCCTTATTCACACAAACTCACATGATGCGATTCGATCTTGAGCAGAACTTCTTGGGGCTGCAATGATTTCCATAGTAATTCCACAGCTGTTTGCGACAACAGGCAATCATTAAATCATTCAGCTGTCTGAGAACCAGACCCACCAGGGATAGCCCTATTCCAAGAAACTATCCAAATATTTGAATGCATGAATCCCCTTAGAACAATTCCTTCAACCTGGTTTCATATCACTGTTTCCTTGCAAGTTCCTGGAGCGGCCTGGGTCAGAATAATTTCAAAACAGTTTTTCATGTTACTATGTCGTTTCATTTTGAAAGCTCATTTTTGTTTATTCTTTGGTTGCCTTTGGTCCTCTTGTGGCTTTGATTTTGAAAAGTGGTTGTTTGAATACCTGGTCTTATTTGACATTATTTGACCAGATTGTGAAAACTGAATTGACATACTAAAACACAAAGGAGCAGAATAAACGTTCAATTTTGTACAGATTTGGGACCTTAAATTAAAGATCTTAAAGAAAACAATGTTTCATGTTTGACCAGATTGGCGAAACAAAAAGACAAGATGTTTTGTTTATTTCGCAGCAATTCGGAAAATGAGGTCAAACGAGTCAAAGAAGTCAAACATTGAAACTCGTTGTTTTTCGTTCTGTGAAGTCATGTTTTCTGATAGTATGTTTGGAAGCTAGCTGCTTAAGGTTCCTTAAATCAACTGTTTAGCTTCCACTTCGTATCATTTTAATTCATTTTACCCACTTACCATCCGTCAAAGTAACATAGGCGCCAAATAGGCCTTGCAAGATTAGTGTCCATGAAGACTTTCGGTGTTCAGGTTGAATCGGCAATTAACGCGAGGGTAAGTCATATTTAGGGTAAATCATATCATCATATCATACCATATCATATCATATATCATATATCATATATCATTACCATTTCAGTCCATTTCAGTCCATTTCAGCAATTCAGCTTCCGTCTCATAGTTTTCTCACATTTCTCATCCGTCATTCCTTCTTTCCCCACAGAAAGCCACATTTGTTGAGGCAATGCCCAACACTGCGCCAGCATCTTCGGCAAGGAGGCGCGAGATATCCAGAGCAGAAATGTTGGCCAGAATTCACTGACCAAAAGATGATAAATGGATTTACATCCAGTTGGAGATATCCTAAATCCGGATGTTACCCCGATTTCAAGGATAAAAATGAATGTGTACATCAATTATCTCCATTAATGACGAATTTTACCTAGTTAAGATCGAGATCTTAAAATCCAAACTGGAAAATGTTGCAATTTGATAATTAACCCACCACCAGTAACCATCAAGGGGATTGAAATCCGGGAAGTATGGGAATGGGGGATTGAAGCATCCAAAACGGTGTTTTTTCCCGAATGCGTAGCAAGGGTTCCCGTTTCACTCTGGGGTCTGGGGGTTGAGGCTGTGTTCGCCAGACGTTGCGCAACCGAGCGTTCGCGTGAGGGCCTTATGGCCGTGCCTATAGCGAGTTTTGCAACAATGGTCACTTTTGGAGGTTTCAGACGTCGCGTAGCCTCGTTTCGCGTGGCAGGCGTGGCACTTTGTGACATTCCAACCTGTTTCATAACGTGTCAACATTTAAAAGTCGTTTTGTGTGGCAAGCGCAATACTTCTGCCTCGTTTCAAGAAGATGAGTTGCATGTTTCGTGGCAGGCGCAGCACTTTGGCGACCTCCATCGTAGTTTTGCGTGGCAGGCGCAGCACTTTAGACGTGCGTGGCAGGCGCAGCACTTTAGACGTGTCGTGCTGCTTTTTTTTGCGGATCGAATGTTAGGGCTGCGTCAAGTGGCGCGCCAGGTACAATTTCCGGGGCAGGCGTTGCATTTTGCGAGATGTGATGAAAATTGATGGAAGATGACGGAAGCCTCGAACGAAACATCGATTTTGATGTAGAAAATTTGGAGGTTCATCAGAAATTTGTAGGAAAACATCGATTTTAACATCGATTTGAAGCTACAAAGTGTGAAAATTGGAGAAAGTCTCGCACGAAATGCTCGCTTTGCTCCCACGTGTCTCGTCTCGAGTCTCTGATTTTCCTGTGGCCTCGCCATGTCTTTAGGGGAAGCTGCAAAACCTCTCCCCTCGAAGGTTTCCAAGCAGGTTGTCATGTCGTTTTGCGTGGCAGGCATGGCACTTTGTGACATTCCAACATGTTTCATAACGTGTCAAAAGTCGTTTTGTGCGGCAAGCGCAGCACTTTGGCGACCTCCATCGTCATTTTGCGCGGCAGGCGCAGCACTTCAGACGTGTCCCATTGCGTGCTCTACGCTCCACACTCTACACTCCACACTCTATACTCCACGCTCCACAGTCCACAGTCCACACTCTACACTCCACGCTCCACACTCCACACTCTACACTCCACACTCCACACTCCACACTCTACACTCCACACTCTACACTCTACACTGTACACCCCACACTCTACACTCCACACTCTGCACTCCACACTCTACCCTTTCCACACTCTACGCTTTACTCTCCACACTCGACACTCTACACTCAACACTTTACACTTTACACTCCACACTCTACACTCCACTCTCCACACTCCACTCTCCACACTCCACACTCTACACTCCACACTCCACACTCTACACTCCACACTCTACACTCCACACTCCACACTTTGCACTCCACACTTTACACTCCACACTTTACACTCCACACTTGGCACTTTACGCTCCACACTTTACACTCCACACTCCACACTTTACACTCCACACTCTACACTCCACACTCTACACTCCACACTCTACACTCTACACTTTACACTCCAAACTCCACTCCACACTTTACACTTTACACTCCACACTTGACACTTTACACTCCACACTCCACACTTTACACCCCACACTCTACACTCCACACTCCACACTCTACACTCCACACTCTTGACACGACACTCCAGAGAGAGACAGAGACACAGAGACACAGAGACACGGAGAAACAAACAGACAGACAGACAGACAGAGATACAGAGATACAGAGATACAGAGATACAGAGATACAGAGATACAGAGATACAGAGATACAGAGATACAGGGATACAGAGATACAGAGATACAGAGATACAGAGATACAGAGATACAGAGATACAGAGATACAGAGAGACAGAGAGACAGAGGGACAGAGAGACAGAGAGACAGAGAGA
>CAMXCT020006660.1:347319-372147 GCA_947184155.2 Cladocopium goreaui | reverse complement strand
TCTAGATTTTTCCAGGATTTCAGACGACACGTTAGGGACTTTTTTGGCGTGGTTCTGGCACTCGCTCGTCCTTCAGAGCCCTGGTGTTTTCTCCCCCGGGAGGTGATTTTTCCGAACCTGTTTTACTGCTAGCAGCCGCCAGCAACAGAATCTATCGAAAAATTGTGTTTTTCTAGGGTGTCAGACGACACGTTAGGCAAGAGCATGCAAAAGGTGCACATAGCCAGTAGCTATAGCAGCCAGCGCCAGTAGCAGCCAGCGGCCAGTAGCCAGCAGCATAGCCAGTAGCCAACGACAAAGAACAAGAAACAACAACGAACAACAATAACCATGACCCTTTGCCGGGGGACTCTCTTGGGTCCCCCTCCCACCGGTCACGTACCTCGATTCCTTGACTCCGGGGTTTTTGTTTCACCGGTGGGGGGTCCTTCCCGGAGTCTCCTCGAAGTACGTGGGGCTCCTTGGGTTGCCCTTCCCGCCCGCTTTTTTTTTTGGGGTTCATGTGTTGCGCTTTGGGCACGAAATTAGGTGGTGTTTTGCTGTTAGCAGCCAGTGCCAGTAGCAGCCAGCGGCCAGTAGCCAGCAGCGCACCAAAAAATCTAGATTTTTCTAGGATTTCAGACGACACGTTAGGGACTTTTTTGGCGTGGTTCTGGCACGCGCTCGCCCTTCAGAGCCCTGCTACTACTACTACTCCTACTCCTACTCCTACTACTACTACTACTACTACTACTACTACTACTACTACTACTCCTGCCATGGTGTTTTCCCATCCGGCAGGTGCCTTTTGAACAGAAGGAGTCACAGGAGCAGGAGCAGCAGCAGCAGCAGGAGGAAATAGAAGGTGTTTGACAAGACGGTTATCATCACAAAGGCAGGCAAAAGTTCTTTTCTTTCTAGGATTTCAGAAGGGACGTTAGGCACTTTTTGGGCTCGATTTTGGAGCGTTTTGGGCACGAAATTAGGTGGCGTTTCAGCGTTTCGAGTGGTGGCCATGAGCAGCAGCAGCAACAGGAGCAACAGGAGGGGGGTTCTATGTCTCATTGCACAAACAGTGGTGTAAACATTGGTCGAAAACTATAAAACCTTGTCCAAAACTATATTGTTTTTCTAGGCTTTCAGAAGGGACGTTAGACAGTTTTTGGGCTCGATTTTGGCGCGTTTTGGGCACGAAATTAGGTGGCGTTTCAGCGTTTCGAGTGGTGGCCATGAGTCGAGCTGAAAGCGACAGGACGCGACAAGACGGTTATCACAAAGGCAGGCAAAGGTTCTTTTTTTTCTAGGGTTTCAGAAGGGACGTTAGGCACTTTTTGGGTTCGATTTTGGCGCGTTTTGGGCACGAAATTAGGTGGCGTTTCAGCGTTTCGAGTGGTGGCCATGAGCAGCAGCAGCAACAGGAGCAACAGGAGGGGGGTTCTATGTCTCATTGCACAAACAGTGGTATAAACATTGGTCGAAAACTATAAAACCTTGTCCAAAAACTATATTGTTTTTCTAGGGTTTCAGAAGGGACGTTAGGCAGTTTTTGGGCTCGATTTTGGCGCGTTTTGGGCACGAAATTAGGTGGCGTTTCAGCGTTTCGAGTGGCGGCCATGAGTCGAGCTGAAAGCGACAGGACGCGTGGGATAAACATTGGTCGAAAACTATAAAACCTTGTCCAAAACTATATTGTTTTTCTAGGCTTTCAGAAGGGACGTTAGGCAGTTTTTGGGCTCGATTTTGGCGCGTTTTGGGCACGAAATTAGGTGGCGTTTCAGCGTTTCGAGTGGTGGCCATGAGTCGAGCTGAAAGCGACAGGACGCGACAAGACGGTTATCACAAAGGCAGGCAAAAGTTCTTTTTTTTCCTAGAGTTTCAGAAGGGACGTTAGGCACTTTTTGGGCTCGATTTTGGAGCGTTTTGGGCACGAAATTCGGTGGCGTTTCAGCGTTTCGAGTGGTGGCCATGAGCAGCAGCAGCAACAGGAGCAACAGGCGGGGGGTTCTATGTCTCATTGCACAAACAGTGGTATAAACATTGGTCGAAAACTATAAAACCTTGTCCAAAACTATATTGTCAGTTTTTGGGCTCGATTTTGGCGCGTTTTGGGTACGAAATTAGGTGGCGTTTCAGCGTTTCGAGTGGTGGCCATGAGTTGAGCTGAAAGCGACAGGACGCGACAAGATGGTTATCACAAAGGCAGGCAAAAGTTCTTTTTTTTCTAGGGTTTCAGAAGGGACGTTAGGCACTTTTTGGGTTCGATTTTGGAGCGTTTTGGGCACGAAATTAGGTGGCGTTTCAGCGTTTCGAGTGGTGGCCATGAGCAGCAGCAGCAACAGGAGCAACAGGAGGGTTCTATGTCTCATTGCACAAACAGTGGTAAAAACTATATTGTTTTTTTGTTTTTCTAGGGTTTCAGAAGGGACGTTAGGCAGTTTTTGGGCTCGATTTTGGCGCGTTTTGGGCACGAAATTAGGTGGCGTTTCAGCGTTTCGAGTGGTGGCCATGAGTCGAAGCTGAAAGCGACAGGACGCGTGGTATAAACATTGGTCGAAAAACTATAAAAACCTTGTCAAAACTATATTGTTTTTCTAGGCTTTCAGAAGGGACGTTAGGCAGTTTTTGGGCTCGATTTTGCAGCGTTTTTGGGCACGAAATTGGTGGCGTTCAGCGTTTCGAGTGGTGGGCATGAAGTCGAGCTGAAAGCGACAGGAGCGACAAGACGGTTATCACAAAGGCAGGCAAAAGTTCTTTTTTTCTAGAGTTTCAGAAGGGACGTTAGGCACTTTTTGGGCTCGATTTTGGTGCGTTTTGGGCACGAAATTCGGTGGCGTTTCAGCGTTTCGAGTGGTGGCCATGAGCAGCAGCAGCAACAGGAGCAACAGGAGGGGGGTTCTATGTCTCATTGCACAAACAGTGGTATAAACATTGGTCGAAAACTATAAAACTTTGTCCAAAACTATATTGTTTTTCTAGGGTTTCAGAAAGGACGTTGGGCAGTTTTTGGGCTCGATTTTGGCGCGTTTTGGGTACGAAATTAGGTGGCGTTTCAGCGTTTCGAGTGGTGGCCATGAGTTGAGCTGAAAGCGACAGGACGCGACAAGACGGTTATCACAAAGGCAGGCAAAAGTTCTTTTTTTCCTAGGGTTTCAGAAGGGACGTTAGGCACTTTTTGGGCTCGATTTTGGAGCGTTTTGGGCACGAAATTAGGTGGCGTTTCAGCGTTTCGCGTGGTGGCCATGAGCAGCAGCAGCAACAGGAGCAACAGGAGGGTTCTATGTCTCATTGCACAAACAGTGGTAAAAACTATATTGTTTTTCTAGGGTTTCAGAAGGGACGTTAGGCAGTTTTTGGGCTCGATTTTGGCGCGTTTTGGGCACGAAATTAGGTGGCGTTTCAGCGTTTCGAGTGGTGGCCATGAGTCGAGCTGAAAGCGACAGGACGCGACAAGACGGTTATCACAAAGGCAGGCAAAAGTTCTTTTTTTTTCTGGGATTTCAGAAGGGACGTTAGGCACTTTTTGGGCTCGATTTTGGAGCGTTTTGGGCACGAAATTAGGTGGCGTTTCAGCGTTTCGAGTGGTGGCCATGAGCAGCAGCAGCAACAGGAGCAACAGGAGGGGGGTTCTATGTCTCATTGCACAAACAGTGGTGTAAACATTGGTCGAAAACTATAAAACCTTGTCCAAAACTATATTGTTTTTCTAGGCTTTCAGAAGGGACGTTAGGCAGTTTTTGGGCTCGATTTTGGCGCGTTTTGGGCACGAAATTAGGTGGCGTTTCAGCGTTTCGAGTGGTGGCCATGAGTCGAGCTGAAAGCGACAGGACGCGACAAGACGGTTATCACAAAGGCAGGCAAAAGTTCTTTTTTTTCTAGGGTTTCAGAAGGGACGTTAGGCACTTTTTGGGCTCGATTTTGGAGCGTTTTGGGCACGAAAGTAGGTGGCGTTTCAGCGTTTCGAGTGGTGGCCATGAGCAGCAGCAGCAACAGGAGCAACAGGAGGGGGGTTCTATGTCTCATTGTACAAACAGTGGTATAAAAATTGGTCGAAAACTATATAAAACCTTGTCCAAAACTATGTTGTTTTTATGAAACTTTGTCCAAAACTATATTGTTTTTCTCGGGTTTCAGAAGGGACGTTAGGCACTTTTTGGGCTCGATTTTGGCGCGTTTTGGGCACGACATTAGGTGGCGTTTCAGCGTTTCGAGTGCTGGCCATGAGTCGAACTGTTGCAGCTGACGTCCAAGCGACAGGACGCGACAGGACGGTTATCACAAAGGCAGGCAAAAGATATTTTTTTCCTATGGTTCCCTGTTTCAGAAGGGACGTTCCGCACTTTTTGGGCTCGATTTTGGCGCTGTTCCGTCCTTCAGGGCCACTGCGTTTCCCGTCATCGAGGGTGCGTTTTCAGCCTCGGGAGGAAGAGCAGCAGCAGCAACAGGAGCAACAGGAGGGTTCTATGTCTTATTGTACAAACAGTGATATAAAAAGTGGTCGAAAAGTATAAAACCTTGTCCAAAACTATTGTTTTTCTAGGGTTTTAGAAGGGACGTTAGGTACTTTTTAGGCTCGATTTTGGAGCGTTTTGGGCACGAAATTAGGTGGCGTTTCAGCGTTTCGAGTGGTGGCCATGAGTCGAGCTGTTGCAGCTGACGTCAAAGCAACAGGACGCGACAGGACGGTTATCACAAAGGCAGGCAAAAGATCTTTTTTTCTAGGGTTTCAGAAGCAACGTTAGGCACTTTTCCCGGTCACTTTTGGAGCGTTTTGGGCATTGGTCGAAAACTATAAAACCTTGTCCAAAACTCTTGTTTCTCTAGGGTTTCAGAAGGGACGTTAGGCACTTTTTGGGCTCGATTTTGGCGCATTTTGGGCACGAAATTAGGTGGCGTTTCAGCGTTTCGAGTGGTGGCCATAAGTCGAGCTGTTGCAGCTAGCTGACGTCTAGGGTTTCAGAAGTAACGTTGACACTTTTCCCGGTCACTTTTGGAGCGTTGTGGGCACGAAATAAGATGGCGTTTCAGCGTTTCGAGTGGTGTCCATGAGTCGAGCTGTTGCAGCTAGCTGACGTCAAAGCGACAGGACGCGACAAGACGGTTATCACAAAGGCAGGCAAAAGTTCTGTTTTTCTAGGGTTTCAGAAACAACGTTAGGCACTTTTCCCGGTCACTTTTGGAGCGTTTTGGGCACGAAATTAGGTGGCGTTTCAGGGTTTCGAGTGGTGTCCATGAGTCGCGCTGTTGCAGCTGACGTCAAAGCGACAGGACGCGACAGGACGGTTATCACAAAGGGACGATCATCACAAAGGCAGGCAATTTTTTTTCTAGGGTTTCAGAAGCAACGTTAGGCATTTTGGGCACGAAATTAAGTGGCGTTTCAGCATTTCGAGTGGTGGCCATGAGTCGAGTTGTTGCAGGTGACGTCAAAGCGACAGGACGCGACAGGACGGTTATCACAAAGGCAGGCAAAAGATCTTTTTTTTCTAGGGTTTCAGAAGCAACGTTAGGCACTTTTCCCGGTCGCTTTTGCAGCGCGTTCGGTGCGAAAGTAGATGGCGTTTCAGTCTTTCGAGTGGCGTAAGACCTTGTAAGAGCTTAAGGCTTTTTTACTTGCCATGATTCTGTGGGGCATTTTTTCCCATTTGGTTTTTTATCCGATACCCTTATTTGTCCTAGGGGCTTACTGCTTGGCACTTTTTGTTTGCATGTAGGGCAACTATGGAAAAAGCGGCGACTCACTTCTCCATCGTGCACGCGAAAACGTGTCCCACAGTGTTGTCCCGGTGCTTCAACTTGACCTGTTGCAACATGGCTGGTCACTTGCCGCTGGCAATATGGACACTGGTATGCATACAACTGTTGCATTGGGCTATTACTTTTCTGTTGCTGTGGCACTTCGGCTTTTGTTGTGACATCCTCGGCTACTCTTCCGCTTCCGCCCCCGCTTCCGCCCCATTGCAGCACGAAATGGAATGTCTACCAGTTCTACATCTTTTCTGCAATACCCAACTTCTGAACAACAGCTTGGACATTGCGAACAAAGTGCTACATGACACTAATAAGATCCATTGCAGGAGAACTACCTATCCTTCACAGGAGTCCTCCGTTCTGTCTTTTTTCAGATTGTTCCTTCGACACCGGATCCCTGAAGAATTCAAGGGCTGCAACACCAAATCACTCAACCCTTCGGCCATGCAAGTCAATACCATGACCCCAACATCAAAGAATAAATCTCCATTAGTCTCGCCCATGTACAAGGGCTTGGAAGGTTATCATGTCATGGGACTCAGAAAACCCAACAAATTGCCCTAACATCTCTCATACTTCAGAAAAGGTAATTCCTTTCCGGGGTCGGCGGCAGGGGCGGCAGCCCTTAAATATATATATGTTAATATGTTGTGATTTTTCAAAATGGTGTATTTGTTTTTTATATATGTTTTGATATGATCTTGTATGTCATATGTCTAACATCATCATTATTGTTGTGGTGTTATTATTAATTGTCATTGTTATCATTATTACTGTTTTTGTTGTACATGCTCCAGCACCAAAATGATCTTGAAACCAGTTGTTCCTATGCACACAGCTCCCTCGGCCGCTGTCATCTCCTTGAGCGTTCCTTGTAGTTGGGCCTTGGTTGCGGACTGTCCCTGGTGTCCCGCGCTTTAGCGCCCCGTTTCAAACGATAAGAAATGCGTTTAGAAACGAACGGTACATGCATGGTGTAGGAATCCGCAAAATGATAGTAGAGGGATTTTGCAGATTTACCACTAGTTTAGAAGGATTCTACTTCTCTCCTTTCTTGGGGCTTGCGTGAATCATGGAATGTCAATGTACATCAAGCAACAATTAGGATTATATGGGGATATTTATCAGAAAATACTGGGATTGTTGAGAGAGCAATCTGCAAAATTGAGATATAAAATGATATAATAAACCATTGTCAATATCACCTTTTATGCCCTTCAAGATTACCGCATTTGTCAACCTCCACAAGTGTCTCAGCTGACCCATCCTGCGTCGCCAACGTTTTCGCACTATCAAACTAACTACTGGGATGATGATTGCAAGGAATTCTGTGGAAACTACTCCAGGAATTCTCTTCACTTATAATTTATAATTCCAAGACCTGTTTAGTGGCAGAGTCAAATTGCAATTGTTCTTGCTTCAAACTGCTTCAAATACGTTCAAATCCACGGTGTTTTTCTTGGCTTTCGTTGAGTCTTCACACCATTAGGCCGACATCATCCAGATCGTCGAACATGTCCTTGTCCTCCTGGAGAACGCTGCAGTGCCAAAAAAAACAGTACCCTCTGGTAATTTAACATAGCTATTGAAAATGGCCATAGAAATAGTGGATTTTCCCATTAAAAATGGTGGATCTTTCCATAGCTATGTTAAATTACCAGAGGGTAAAACGAATGTTTTCTGGTGAACGTGGGCTGGAAAATCCCCTCCAAATTCTCGTTCGGAAAATTCATTGAACTCTTGGTGGATGTACCAGCCGAAAACCGTCAAATCAATGACCCCCAGGGTTTCCGGTTCAAAGAATGGGATGGTGACAATTCCATGAATCCCGCCAATATCCCGCCAATGGGATCCCTGGGGAGATATGAATAGATCCAATACCAGGGGCTTTACTGGGGAGTATGGAAGATATTCAGGGTATGGTATGATCATTTCAAAAAAGAAAGTGGCTCACATCACTCAATAGACCGTGAAATATGGATGTTCATCCCCAGCAAATTTATGAAGAATCAGGTTTTAGCCCATCATGATATTCGATTTCCTCCTTTTATGGCTCAAAACCAGTCACCATTTGCCTCCCACTAGTTGGTTTACAAGGATCGACCAGGATAAAGTTATCACCAGTCATGATGCTCTTCGGCAAAATATTGAGAAGGCTTAAAAGGCTCAAACCAACAAAAAGGTGCGACAATATACATACACGTAGATATATACATATATACACACATACAAATGGTAGCTGGTATTGTAATGGATATGGCATAACGGATGAGTGCTGGATGTGTATGACAGCATCAGCGCCAATCAACAAACATCATCATGGCCATTTTTAGATACCCCACGAAATGAAATCTTTAGCTGGTTAGTACACTATGGTGCATTATGCGTATCTCCATTCACATCCATCACAAAAGATTGACCGGCAGAACGGTGGCCGCAGCAGCTTTCCGCTTGGAAGTTAGTAGTTTGTAACGGGCTTTTCGCCTAAAGAGGCACGCCTGAAAGCTGGTTGGTGATTCCAAAATCAAAAAGGGAGTGAGTCTTCTGTTCCCATTTAGGGGTGGAAAATCAAGCATCTTGAAACCACCAACCAAGAAATCTGGTCAAATTGGGATACATTTCATCACGTCAATGCTTAGTTGGAACGTGTAAACTATGGTACGGGTTGATATGCCCTCCGGTTATTTCAAATAGCCATGGACAATATCCATGTTTTAATAGTTAACTCGTTTATTTGCTACAAATGAGTAGTTTTCCAGTACAGAAGGGGAGTATTCCTGCAACATCCCCGCAAGAAGATGCGAGGTGCTCCCATCACCATAGATTATGATTACATAGTAAGTCCTTTGACCTGGGTAAATTATCATATTTCACTAACCTGAATTAAGGCATATTATGATATATTATGGGGATAGTTACCCCTTACCCTTACATTCACCATGATTCCAGGGTTCGGTCGCAGTGAGGTCGTTATAATATACCCAGCTTGATGTCCCTTACATCTATAAAAATTGTTCACGACCACGCTAGTCCCCTACCCTTCACATTCTATAGATTCGCCACTAAGGGACTCCAAAATGATGAAATATCCCATCATATTAAGCGATGATTTCAAGGGTAGCATTTAATCCTTTAAGACTGGATGAATTCGTAAGTCACCGACTGGAATAAAATCCAGTCGCATGCAGTCTCTAGCCATAGCAGTTGCAAGCGGGTCATGTGAAATGTATTGAAGCATTGGAATCCTTGACCCAAGATGCTTAATCACTGCGAAGCAATCCTCAAGCTCTGGTGGAGGGGCATTCTTGACTGGACTATGACTATCTCGGGGACCCTTCCTATGAATCAAGATGAATCAAACTTACTCAACTGTAGGTTGTTTCTGCATCATAAAAGTTCCTAGTCCTGGTCGACCATCTCCAACAATTTTCAGCTTGTGAACTTGTCAAACAAATTGTCACCTATTTCATCTTGGCGTCGAAATTTGACCAGCTGTATGGGAAATAGGAAACTGGCTGGAGCGGAACCAACAGCATCCTCAACTGCAACAGCTGAGCAACTCATCCTGATGTCACAAAACCCCGTAATTACCCTCGAACATTTGACATATTTGACATAGCTATGGAAAATTGCCCATTTATAGATGATTTATGATTATTTACCTGTTCGATTCGTGATTTTCCACAGCTACGTTGACAAAGCAACGCCTCAACGCAGAAAAAACAACCCCGGTAACCGGGCGTGCTGTGCAACGATCCATCTTGGGGGTTCAATAAACCCTGTGGCATTAACAAAAAAAAGACTCGGAAAAATGAAAAAAAACAGGAAGAAGCAGTCAATACATTGCAACATATGGAAATCAACTTGGGGCTGACTTATTCTCCCTCCATTGGAGTCGCTGCAGAGATGCGGTTTTGAGTCGTCCTAGTTATATTCACCATCCATTTGGATCATGGGGAAGTCCCAACATCCAGCCACTTTCCGAATGGCCATCTGGCTTCCCGGGACCCGTCTGTGAATCGAAATGTCTCACAGACCAAAAGAGGAATCCATTTGAGGTATCCATCCTTTAGAGTTTGATACTGAATTTTAACCGATCTCAAAGAGATCAATCCCACATAAAAGAACATCGCCAAGAAAACAGGCAAGTTTCTGGGCAACGAGGATGAGAAACTATAACTGGACATCAATGCAGCATTGGTGGATAAATGATATGCCCATTTTGTTGGTTGGATGCCAACCTCTAGCTGCGCAATACCAAATAGAATCTGTACGCGTGTTGTTTATTGGTTTTCCCCTTCAATTTGTTTCCTGGTTTGTGATTGAGCTATGCCCAAAAAATTTGGGAGTCAACTTGAACTGTCTTGGCAGTTTCATGGCAAGAAACAAAGATGTTGTTCATCCTTCACATTGGATAATTTCTGAAAAAATTGGTGCCTTGAGTATTACACTGATTGTACGTAAAACCCATATTTATTCAAAAATACGTTAATGCTAGGAAATACATAATTATTTTCTTGACAATATTGTATCCGCCCATGTCGATTGATTTTAAGGTTCCATGTTGATTTTTTCCAAGAACCAATGTATATCGATGTATAATATTATATATATATGTATACATAAATATACATATAGATATATCCAACCGACCTTATCAACATGCATCAAACATTGGATGTCCACTTGTTGACAGTCTTCTCTATAGATGGAAAAAACTGATACACTCACATGGCGGTCCTACCAAAGCTGAATTGCAAGGCACCGGCGGCGGTTCAGCGACAGTCGGGCGGGGAAACCAATCTGGGGAAATCCGTGCGTCTTGCTACTTGAAATAACGAATGTCCAATTCGAAGTACCCTTTGAAGATGCAGATGCAGTTTCAACTGTGTGACAATTTACATATATATATATATACAGTATATATTTTATAAACTGATATTGATATATATATATAAATATTAATCGATCTGGATCAATATATACATATATATATATACACAGCATCCCAACACCCCCTCCCCCCCGGGCATGGTTCAGCAATAGTACTAAGCCCCTCCCCCCGAGAGAGGAGGGGGGTAGGGGCGCATGTGGTCCCTATGATGTATCATATATGCATGCTATTAAATAAATATATATATATCAAAATCAAAAAATTGAATAAATATCTATATATATATATGTGATCTATGGTAAATACATGTATTGTATATATTATATGTGATATATATATATATATATGATATATGATATATATATATGGTATACATATGATAAATAAAAATGATATATAGGATATTGGATATATATATAAGATATATATATATATAAAAGATATATATATATGATATATATATATAAATGAGATATATGATACATATGAAATATATGATATATATGATATATATATAAGATAAATATGATACATATGAAATATATATATACAAAGATATATTTGATATATATTATATATGATATAAATAATATATATATATGATATATTTGATATGTATGAAATATA
The DNA here is from genome assembly GCA_947184155.2 of Cladocopium goreaui. Classification (NCBI taxonomy): domain Eukaryota; class Dinophyceae; order Suessiales; family Symbiodiniaceae; genus Cladocopium; species Cladocopium goreaui. Next base: position 360,899 of record CAMXCT020006660.1, on the reverse strand, counting down.
TATATATATATAATATATGTTATATATATGATATATATCATATATATGCTATATATAAAAATATATGAAAATGATATATATGATATATGTATATAGAAATAGAAATAGATATAAGAGATACATGATAAAAATGATATATATGATATATATGATATTTATCTTTTATATGATATGTGTATATGAAATATATATATATATGATATATCATATAATACATATATATATATAATATATATATACATATATATGATATATATATATGATATATATATATACATAAATGATATAAATGTTTTTTATGATATATAAGATAAAAATGATATTGAAGAAATATCAAAAATATAGAATACATATAATACATATATATTAAAAAAATATAATATACACTTATATAGATGATAAAAATATGGTGTGTATATATATATAAATGATTTATATGTAAATATATGATATAAATATATATATATATGCTATGTAAATATATTTACAATTATATATAAGATATATAAGTATAAAAATTGTAAATGATACATATGTTATATGTGATACATATGATATTTATGACAATATGATTTATATTATTTCAATATATATATATATTGTTTATGATATCTATGATACATAAATATGTGTATCTAATTGAAAAATATGATGCGTATTAAACATGTATATATATATATATATATATGATATATGTGATAAATATGATCAATATGGTTTATATATATGAGATATCTTTTGTATATATGATACATTTAACTTATATGATATATATGATATACATATGATGTATATGATCTATATTATATTGAAGGCATACATATGATAAATATTGTATATACGAGATTTTTTAAAAAAATGGTGATATATATGATATATGTGTTCTATATTTAAATATAAATAAATGAAAGTATATATGATTTATGCGGTATGTAAATGATTAAAATGATATACATGATATATATATGATATATTTTTTTATATATATATGATATATATTTTATAAATGATGTATATGGTAAATATGGAAAATATGATTAAATGTATATATATATATATATGATCTATATGGTCTACATGATGTAAATGATAAAAAAAAGATATTTATGACATATATTTTTTGTATGATATAAATAATTTAAATGTTAAAACAAATATATATATATATGATATATTTGATATGTATGAAAAATACATATATTTGTATGATATATATATATATCGTATTTATGATATATGGTAACCATAATATATATATATATATCATATATGATATATATATGATATATATGATATATATGATATATATATATATGATATATAAATAAAAATGAGATACATATCTATTCATTTAAATGATATATACATACAAATGTTCTATGCACATGATGTTTACATATTTGTTTGATTTTTGATATCTATATATATAAACGCGTGCTTCACAAATGCTATATACGAAATATACAATTTATATAGATGACATATATGATAAATGTGATATATATATTATATCATCTATATCATATATATATATATATCGTATATATGATATATATATATGAGATATATATATATATATGAGATATAATTATCTGTATATGTATGATATTTGTATGATATATATATGAAAGTGCAAAGGCACTTGCCTGATGTGAACGCAGAGAGATCGCATCATGCCAGATTTGTCGGATCAAAAGGGGTGACCATAGGAGCCCGTTGTCAGCTTGCGTTGCCAGCTGTTAGGTTGAGATCATCCCCTTAGGCCGCAGAGTCTTGGGAACTTTAGCTACTGCCAGGTGCCACCGCTTTGATGGTAGGCGGAGCCTGAAAGAGGCAAAATCCAGTGGAGACGAAGGCCTGTGAGCGCGAGAGCCCTCATAGGATGACAAGCAGTGGCGCCGGGGGTGAGATCACCAGATCTCGAGATGGTGTGCCACAGTGGAGTGGCGATGCGGCAAACTTCCAGGACTATGAGGATGCTGCCTTGCTGTGGGAGCAGGGGATACCATACCACAAACGGTATCTATGTGGACCTAGACTAGTGGGGGAACTTTCTGGCACAGCCAAGAAGTTCGTGCTGGGCAAACGGGCCACGTGGGTGTCTTTTGAAGGAGGAGTACAACACCTCCTTAGCCACCTGAGAGCCAGCCTGGGAAAACCTAGGATACCTGAACTCTCGGAGATGCTGAACAAGTACTTCCGTCAGAGCAGCCGCAAGAAGATGGAGACGATGAGTGACTACATCGTCAGGAAGACGGACGTGTACAACAGAGCACGCCAAGCCCTATCGAGGGTCCAGCAACACTATGAGTCAGGGTCGCAGTGGAAAGCTCAACATGGAGAACCACGGTACTGGCAGGACAATGGCTGGTCCTACGGTCGCTGGCAGCAGTGGCATAGCTCATGGCAACAAGAACAAGGACCAGATCCGTCTGAAGAGAACGATGCAGACGGAGAACCAGGTCATAGACAAGGTGACGATGCGGGGGAAGCTGAGGAGGCGGAAGAGTCCCGCAGCCGTGAGGAGAGCTATGCAACGGGTCATGGGCCATCAGGATCGTGGTCAGCATACCGGGGCACCAGTGACAGCTGGAGTCATACGCAAGAAGCAGAAGCATGGACCTTGTCTACACCTGAGCTCTTGCCGGACTTCTTGCAGGGCTGGTACATGCTGACCGACGCAGGACTGGATAGCCATGAAAAGAACATGATTCAGACAGCCATCCGTGGGAACTTCAGTGTAGCAAGGGTAGCACAAGAACTACGCAACCAGTGGCCTGAAGATGATCTTCGACGCCGAGACCAGAACACCAAACATGTTGGTTTCTGGCAAGAGCCGGTGAACGATGAGGAGGTGGATGAGCCGGAGGCATTGGGTCTGACGGCTACTTCTCTGCAGCAGCTGGGCATGAATGAAGAGGGCATCGTCTTGATTGGAGAAGCTGAAGAACAAGTGCAAGATGCATTGGCCACCATGGACCAAGCCAGGAGAACGCTCCGTGATGCGAGGGCCAAACAACACCAGGTCAAGATGAGCCGTCAGTACTACATGAATGCCCAGAAAGGGAAAATGAGTTTCCAGGAGAAGTCCAAGACCACGAGCCCTGGCATCACCTGCTTCAAATGTGGAGGACCACACAAGATTGCCCAATGTCCAGATCGACATGCGCCCTCAAAGGCATCAAACAACATGGCTGAAGAGAATGAGGCACCGTTTGTTTGCTTCCACGAGGGTGACCAGTGCATGGCGATCACCGAGGTGGGCAGCCGAAAGAGCACATCTGAGGCCATTGCGGCCGGGCTGGCTGTGGTAGATGGAGGTGCCACCAAAACCTTGGCATCAGTGCATGCGCTCGAGGCCATTCAGGATGGGAATTTGCAAAGGTATCAAAATGATCGTGTGATTCATGTCGACCCCAGCAATCGGCCTTCTTTTGGTTTTGGGAATTCTAGTAGAGATACTTGCTGCAGCACCACCACGCTGCAAGTGACTGCAGATTCCAAGCCTGGCCATTTGACCATCCATACTTTGGATCGGGGCACCGGCCCAGTTTTGCTGTCAGTTGAGACTCTGCGCGCCCTTGGAGCGGTTGTGGACTTTCAAGAGGACCTGATTTGTTTTCGCAGTTTGGACAAAAATCGAATCATTCAGGCTGAAAGGTCTAGCGCAGGTCACCAACTGCATGATACCACTCTCCGATGACATGTACAAAGATGCCGTAGATAGCTGTAGGCCAGTTCCCAGTTTGCGGGAGGACAGCTCCTCTCATCACTGGAGCCTGCTGGCGATCGAGAGGTCAAAACACAAGCACAGGTTTTTGGTCAAAGTAGGAATCCTCAGAAACAAGAGTTTTTCAACAAAGAAGTTTTGCAAGAGCATGTGAAGTCGGTTTCAAGTGAACTTGATCGGAAGAGCCAAAGCAGTGACACACAACACCGCAGCAAGCCAGGACCTCAAGGAGCCCTCCTAGCAACAGCGTGTCAGTTTTCCAACGAGAGCTGTGGTGATGTCGCGCCCAACCAAGAAGGTGGAGCTCATCCAGGCCATCCGAGATCTCGGCGAGAATCCGCCGACCTCTTGGAATGTGGCCGAACTCAAAGTGCGGCTGACGGAGCTGGAGGAGAACAAGGGCATCTACCGGCATCGAGGCAAGACTCAGACACCACTCCAACTCTGGATGATCCGTCTGAACGAGGCCAAGAAGAACAAGGCCACCTTGCAGCTGTTCACCAAGGAGACCTTGGGAGTGCCCATCACGGGCAACGAAGTCATGGACGAACTCACCCGGAAGTGTGTGGAAAAGATCTATGTGGTGAGCAAGCCGGACGGCTCGGATGGCATGGGCTTCGGTCGTCACTCCAGCAAGAGCTACATGGAAGTGCAGAAAACCGACCCAGGGTATGTATCCTGGGCACAGAAGACGGTGGCAGAGGGCGAGACTTGTGTTCGTCTGGCCCGCTTTGTCAAGTGGATCGAGATGGAGAAACACCCCGAGCACATGGACACCTATGCCACAGTGCCACCACCTCTTGTCAGCAAAGTGAAGAAGGAGGAGACCGAGGCAGGCAGCTCCAGCGAGCAACTGCAGAACCAGTTGCTGCAGCAGATGACAGCAGTGCTCTTAGAGGTCAAGGAAGAGCTGAACAATTTGAAGGAGGAACGTCCACACAAGCAGCGCAGCGACACGAGTTCGGTGATGAGCTTCGACAAGGTGGAGCAGGTGCCGAAGTGAGAGGATCTGAGGCCGGGCTGAAAACATGTTCTGTACCATATGAATCAGAGAGAACAAGGCTCTCTGACAACATGTCACGGTTCTTTGAACATGCGGCCAACGACATTGGCCCTCAGGTTTTTCACAGTTTGACTAGTGAGCGTAGGACCCTTTTGATTGAGGTCGCATGCTCACCAGAGAGCCGTCTGAGTTCCGAAGTCCAGCGTCAAGCTGGATACACAGAAGCAGCCGTACGGTGTTCACACTGGAACAATTGCGATTTGGAAACTGGGGCGGGGGTGAAAAATGTTATTAGTCAGATTGATTTACATCGGCCTCGTCATGTTTGGATCAGTCCTATCTGTGGGCCATACTCACCTCTCCAGGCGATAAATCAGCGTAGTCCAGAGCAAGTGCAAGAGCTTCAGGAAAAACGGCGGCAAGCGCTGAAACAGTATGTGGGTGCCAGTTGCGTGTATCAACACTGCATTCAACAGGGCATCCATGTGACTTGGGAGTGGGCTGAGCGATGTCTGGGATGGCGGTTGCCTCTGATGCAGAACCTCCAAAAGAAGTATCAACTTTTCTTTGGGGTGACTCATGGATGTCGGGTGGGGCTGAGAGACCAGAAAACTCAGGGTCTGCTGCACAAGGGATGGAAATTCATGACCACTCAACAATCCATGGCTGACCTTTTGGAAAGGAGATGCAAATGCCCCCCAAACTATAAGCATGCGAAGTGTGAGGGGGGTAATGCGGGAATGACGGCCTATTACACCCCCGAAATGGTGAAACTTGTGTGTCAAGGGATTTTCAGAGAGATGACCACTCAGTTGCTGCAGCGGGAACTGGAAGGAAGAAGCTGTCTTCCCACGCGGTTTGGAGAGGGAGGTTTTTGTGTTTGCCATGACCTCAAACAACATGACAGTCATGTGACATGTGGGTTTTGTTGTCAAGGGGAATCGGATATTGGGAACCACCACCAAGGGGAAGCCATGATGCAAAGCCACCTCAAAGGGGATTTGGGGGACCATGAAATCAACAAAAAGTTGTATCTGTTGCATGCTGCCACGGGTCACTGTAGCACTAGGCACATGGTTCAGTCACTCCAACGACGGGGGGTTTCCAAAAGGATCCTTGACATGGCCAAAAATTTCAAATGTTCCATCTGTGATGAAAGCAAGAGGGTTAACCACAAGAATGTTGCTTCTTTGGAGTCCATACCCCCAAAACTTTCCAATGTGAGTGCGGATGGGGGTAAGTGGTTTCACCCGGGGACCCAAGAAGAATATGAGTTTGCTCTGGTCATTGATGAGGGGAGTAGGTTCAGGGTTGCTAGGATCATGACCCAAGGGAAGAAACAAACCATGAATGCGGCTCAGTTCCTTAACTACTTTCATGAGGGTTGGGTGCAATATTTTGGATGCCCCAATGTGTTGCGGTTGGATCCCAGTGGTGCTTTTCGTAGTTTAGCGGTTGAACGTTTTTGTGATGAAAAGGGTGTTTTTCTGGATGTGATCCCAGGGGAGGCTCACTGGAAAAATGGTATCTGCGAAAAAGCAATAGATAGCGTGAAAACCGTTATGACCAAATTGGCTCAAGCAGACCACACCATTAGCGCTGCAGGAGCGCTCTCAGAGGCCATACGCACCTGCAATCAACGTGAACTGATCCGTGGGTACTCACCCACCCAGCATGTCCTAGGTAGAGCACCTGATGAGACTGGAAGATTCGTTCACAGTTTGACAGGTCAACAAGTTGACAATCTGCTGAACAACCCAAGTGAAGAATTTGAGAAGGACATCCACCGACAAAAAGTGGCTGAACAAGCCCTTGCAGAATGGCAAGCCCAGGAACGCATCAAAAGAGCTTTGAACTCCCGGGCCCGGAAGGTTTATGACTACCGTCCAGGCGACATGGTGTACTTCTGGCGGAAACAGGTGAAAAGTCAAGCTGCAGGGAAGAATGGCATGTTTTTAGGACCAGCCAGGGTACTAGCTACTGAGTCAAAGCGGAATGACCAGGGAGAATTAGCAGCTGGGAGCTCCATCTGGTGTGTCCGTGGCCGGCGTTTGATCAAATGCTGCCCTGACCAGTTGCGGCGAGCATCTGCCCGAGAGGAGCTGTTAGAGCACATAGCTGATCCACAACATGAGGACGCACCCTGGAATTTTCCGCGCGTGGCATCAGAGCTTGGGGGAAATGAGTACTGGGATATCTCCAGTGATATCCCAACTGAGGAAGATTGGAAGATGGCACAAGATCCAGCGTCCTCAGCACAACCTTCCCGGAGGCATTCCACCAAGCGGCCAGCTCCCTACAGTGCCGTGGCCCCAGGCCGCCCAGGGCGCCAAACACCACAAAATGCCTCCATGACAGTGGAGGAGCCAGCCGAGGCATGGTGGACCATGATAGAAACTGAGTGTGCAACTACACCAGAAGGAGAAGCCTTCTGGTCAGAAGAAGGTGCCAGCGTTGAACTGTCAATTGACATGCCCACCAGCAAACGAGGTATACAGCACTTTGTCAATGACATTGAGGGTTTCTTTATAGGAGCACTCAAAACAAGAGCCATTGAAGTCAACGAAAAACGACTGTCACCGAAAGACTATGAGGCTTTCCAGGAAGCCAAACAGAGTGAAGTACGAAACTTTGTGGCGGCAAAAGCGTTTGAAGCTCTTCCTCCGGAGTTGAGACCACCCCTTTCCAAGACGATTGGAATGCGGTGGATACTCACATGGAAGACCAAAGAAGATGGTAGCTTTAAACCAAAAGCCCGAGCGATTCTGAAAGGGTATCAGGATCCCAACTACGAATTTCGTGCAACAACGACGCCGGTCATGACCAAACAGACACGGCAGTTTGTCCTACATGAGACAGCACGACGAGGCTGGCGTGTGAAAAAGGGCGATGTGACAGGAGCCTTTTTACAAGGACGAACCTACCCAAGTGAACTATACTGCATACCCTGTCCAGAGATCCTTGAAGCTATGGGTTTGGGAAAAGAGGAGATCGTCAAGGTCAAGAGAGGCTGCTATGGACTGGTGGATGCTCCACTAGAATGGTACCGCAGCATTTCAGAGTACCTCCAAAGTTTGGGATTGGTGAAATCCTGGGCTGACCCATGCTGTTGGTTTTGGAAGCCACAAGGGGAACTACGTGCGGTGGTAGCTGGACATGTGGATGATTTTCTTTTCTCTGGGTCAGAAACAGACAGCGAGTGGAAAGCTATCGAACAGAAGATACAACAACATTTTCGCTGGTCAGACTGGGAGGAAAATACATTCACTCAGTGCGGTGTGCTTATTGAAGCACAGGTCGATGGGAGCTTTCATTTGTCACAGCCCCATTACATGGACAAGGTCAATGAAATCAACCTGAGTGCCACGAGAAAAAGAGAGCTGCATAGCCCTACAACAGAACATGAGAAAGGACAGCTTCGCTCCGTTCTTGGGGCCATAAGTTGGCATGCACAACAGGTAGCTCCACATTTTTCAGCTGAGGTAGGATTACTTTCGTCCGAGGTAACAGTTAGCACAGTTCAGACAGTGGTCAAAACAAACCAACTGTTGCAAGCAGCAAAGGCAAGGCGAAATCACAAAATGGTGGTACACGCCTTTCCCCAGGAAACAAACCTGGGGCTATATGCGTGGTGTGACGCCGCGGGTCAAAACAGGAGGGATGGTGGTAGCACTCAAGGAGTTTTCATAGGAATAGCACCCATGTCTCTGTCCAATGGTCATGTGGAGAAAGTGACTCCAATTGGATGGTTAGCTGGCAAAATAGATAGAGTGGCAAGGAGCCCAGGTGCAGCTGAGGCAAAAGCAACGGTTTCTGGAGAGGACATGCTTTTTCATGCACGCTATCAATATGGTGAGTTTTTGGTTGAATCCCCCAACATTTTTGATGTGGATGGTACTGCTAATGTTGTTCCTGGTTGTGTTATTAGTGATTCCCGAAATCTTTTTGATAAGTTGAACACTGAAGAGTTGAGTACCAAAGGAGCTGAACGTCGTACAGACATTGAACTTTTGTGCATCAAGTCGTCGCAGCGAAACAATGGGCTCGAAGTGAGATGGGTCCACAGTGAGGCTCAATTGAGTAATGCACTCACAAAAAGTGGTGCCAAAGAACTAGACCTGTATTACCAAATGGGCCATCGATGGCGAATCGTTCACGACCCAAAGATGATGTCAGCAAAGAAAAGGAAAAGCCAGGGCATAACAACCTTTGAGCAGGAAACCGATCAAGATCACATGAAGCACCCTTTTTGACTGTTTTTGTTTTGTTTCAGAGTTTCTGTGGAAAAGCAGGGGCGTGAAAGTGCAAAGGCACTTGCCTGATGTGAACGCAGAGAGATCGCATCATGCCAGATTTGTCGGATCAAAAGGGGTGACCATAGGAGCCCGTTGTCAGCTTGCGTTGCCAGCTGTTAGGTTGAGGTCATCCCCTTAGGCCGCAGAGTCTTGGGAACTTTAGCTACTGCCAGGTGCCACCGCTTTGATATATATATATATACAAATGATATCTATAGATATATATGATATATAAACATGATATATCGGATATATATATATGATATATTTATATATGATATATATATATATGTCGCAGTCCGGTTGGCCTGTTTATCCACTAGCTTCTGTTTTGGACCTATCCACTAGCCTTTTTGCACTGGAACTATTTGTAATATGGCCGGAACTATTTGTATTGTATTAATGGAAATGTTTGAAACATGAATGGGGATCAGTCCTAGCTGCAAACGTGAAGACCACATGGCACATTAGTAGAGCCACACCAGATATTCATCAGTGAAACATTTTCAGCCCAAAGAGCCATAAATCCGTAGACGCAACAATAATGCATTCATACATCCAATCTGGCAGAAGAAGGGGATGCACCATGGGAAAGTCGTCATTCACTTGTTTGTTTTACGCTTGAAAGTGAAAATTTACCAGGTTTAAGGTTTGGATCTGTTCATGCACTGGGTTTACTGCCAAAGATTTACCAAAGCAGAACAAGACTAGACGTTTAAAAAATGAAATTCAAAAAGGTTCGCAAACACAGCGCTCCTTACGAAACATATTTGGGTCTCAGGTGGGTTCGAACAAGGTCTCTGAACATTAAGTGAGATCAGAGCTGCACGCCGCATTCTGCAGTGAGTCGTCAGTTTTTCACATTCATAACAATCACAATAATTACTCATCAAATCAAAATACAGCATGTATGAAATTTAGTCATTGCTTGTGGCAGCAGTTTGATACAACCTCATTGACATGGCTTAGCCACCGGGAAAGTAGCCATAAAGCAAAAGACACGTGTCAAGCCAAAGCGCAAGGTAAAAGTGAGGACAAGTTTGACACTGCGGCGCGAAAGTCAGCGATTCGGCTTTATCCACTTGCAACCGCAAGGGGGTGCAGCCTTAAGGTTCTTGGAACAAGCACACACACACACAAACACTCACGCGTCTAGGGCAATGTCAATCATGTTCAAGTACCTAGTGAGGCTGCAAAGGGTCGTTTTGTGCTTGTTATGAGATCTGCTTCGCGCGCACAAGCGCTCAGGTACTGATGCTTTAAAACCCAGAAGCCGACCCTTCAAATACGGCCCAGAACCCAACGCGCTGAGCCAACCACATTCCTTGTATTGTATTGTATTGCATTGTATTGGTATTTGTATTTGTATTTGTAGTTGTATTGTATTGTATGTATATACATATATATAGATATGTATTATTATAATTTATTATATATTATCATATATAATATTTGAATGAGCTCATTCAAGGCCCTTATGATGTGCAGAGTTCCAGCGGGATCAAGACCTCTGAGGCATGCCTCGTGTGTAGTTCAGATACTGGATTCTGGAATAGACAATTATAGACAAAAATCACATGTCAACAAAATTATATATCTGTTTCAATAGATTTCAATAGACAATTATAGTCAGTATCTGAAAAAATACACCCAGAAAAAATCACAGAGATACCAGTTACCGAGCCTGCCGGGCCTGCCGGCATGATCGACGACCAATTGGTTGCCTGTGGTACCCCAAATCCATTAATTTACAGACACATTTTTCCATATTTTTCCTATCAAGATTGCCATTTTCCTATCCACACTATAGCTTACATCCCCTGACTATAGTGACTATAGCTTACAAGAAACACTGCGCATTTAGGCTTTTTAAAAACTTTGCCTTTCTGTCACACCACCGCAAGTGACCCGCACAACTCTGGGCCCGGCCAGAGACGGCAAAGTAATTCTTGCCCACCCAGGGTTTCGGACATCTTCCAACCAGCTGTATGTACGTAGCATTTCTGCGCAGCTCTGATATTTTTAATGCATTTAGGGTAAAACAAGGGAGGACAGACTGGTCAGTTCATTTTCTCGTCAAAGTGGCCAACAAAATTTCAGACCAGCGAGTGAAGTGGGTCTATCTGAAGTATGTTCACTAAGAAAATCAGAATATTTACATAATATTGGGCGTTCTTAAAATGGGGGATCCCTCAAATCATCTATATCTAAGTCATGGATGACCCATGACTTAGTATTAACGCTTAACCGTTAAGCCATGGTGACACCTGGGGATCCCACCTGTCGCCAGTTGTTTCGATGGCCAGGCTCCCTGGTGGTCCACATCCCTGGGACTGCAACGCCGAGACTACCAAGACCAGGCCGTCTTCGGTCAGTGCATTTTTCGCGGGTCGTTTTCGTCGAGACGGTCGCGCATGGTCGCGCATGGTCGCGGGTGGTCGGAGTTCGCACGAAAATCGCAGTTTATTTGGTAAACTCCACATTCCCAGAGAAAGGAACCAACTCAGCCAGATTGCTGGCTGTTTCAGGAAGAATAAAAGGTAAGGATCATCAAACGGTCCTCGTGACTGGCTAGTCACCATGTTACAACCCACTTGTGAAATACCTAAGACTACAACCAGTTTCAAATCAAATTCCACCCGCACGCAAGTTTGTCATCGCTGTCGAGGGCATCATTGGAAAAAATCCTTGGTACATCTTGGTACACTTGCCTTGAAAATCTTGAAACAGAATTCGAATGGCAACTGAATTCTGTCATGAAATCCCCACAAGTGTTTAGAAGATGCGAGATTTCAATGGTGGAAAATGTCCATCTGCCAGCCACGAGGCCGACATCCCGTGACCATCTGGGCGAAAAAAAAACTCAAAATCTGGGCCCATTTTTGGGGGAATGCTTCCCCTAATGACCTAATCCTATAAGAAACATTTATAGAAGCTATAGTGTTTTTTTACGAGCATCATTCGTATTCTCTCTGGGAACATGTGCCCACCTTTAGCCGATGACAGCGGGCATAGGCAGCGCTGTCCACCGCTACGACCAACCCCATGGTCCTGCTTTGTGCAAGAACATGGTGCTGGCCAAGGTATCCGATTCACACCGATGCGATGATACGATCATCAATTTACCAGTGGCTATATTATAATCTTCAAATACCCCATAGGATCCATGTATGGTATGTATGCTAACATGACTGGGGTCTATTGATGGGATCCATGTTACCATATATATATATATATATAGCAGCACCATGGATCCTATGGGTACTACCTATCCTCCTGGTCCAGCAAAATATCGATGTGGGAAAGCCAAACAAAAACACCATGTGTAGATCAATTTCCTAACTGAAAACTGGTGGGGATTTCCAGATCAGCAGTTCTCAATTCATGAACACTCTTCAGATTCCTCCATTTCGATCCAGAAGCCAAGAAAATCAACCACACCCAGTAATTTGTGAAAGGAGAATGGTCCTCAAATGAAAGGAATCCTTCCCCAAAAAATGGCATAGTGACTATTGCTCCAGGGCGTTGTTAGATTCATCTCACACTGCCTTGGAGTGGTTTGGAATGCGCAATATCCAGGGCGCAACGACCATTGGATCATTGGCTTCTTCCAATTTGTTTGGGCTTCAAAATGGTTGTTTCAGGTAGGGCACATGGCACCCCAGGCGAAGTCTATAGTCACCACCAGATACAAGTTGTCTCTCGAGCCAAAACATTCGCAAGTCCCAAGTCCCAAGGTATCCCAAGATAACTTAAATAATCATGGGCCGAGGGATAGCAAAGAAGCATCCATTCCTTCTGCCCCTCAGTTGCTGTATACTCGCCACGTTGTTCAGCTTGTCACTTTAAGTATCGGCTGTCCTCAAATACCAGCGGTCGGTCGCTTCAAAAATAAATGGTCATTCCTCAAAGCCTGGTGCGGCAGTGGACATGGCCTGAACGCAAGTCGTGAAAAACGTCAATCTCTGGGCTCAATCTAAAGTCAAAGTCAGCGGTCCCTGTTTTTTTTTAAATATGTTTCCTGCAACTATTCCCAGAACTCCATTGAATCATAGGTTTGTTCAGACCCCAACTCTTGAGGGAAGGATCAAAGAAGGTTGATGTTATGTAAGTGCCCCTGGACACCAAAAACATCCCAAAAAACTGGTGGTTTCAACCCATCCCAAATCATAAAATCTTGGGATCATACCAAGCTGATCTGATTTTTCATAAACTCCAGTGGCAACAGGGCTTCAGCCACCCAAAACGCACCGAAAGATGTGACCGAGTTTGACAGGTGATGAGGTACGTACATTCAGCTACCCTCTGGTAATTTAACAGTTTGCTATTGAAAATGACCATTTATAGTGGATTTACCCATTAAAAATGGTGATTTTCTATAGTTATGTTCGTTTACCAGAGGCTACCTTCTAGATCCATCTTTGCGACTGGACATGGTTTCCATTGGTTTCCCATGGTTTCCCTATTCAGAATCCGTCTTGGAGTCTTGCACAAATGACGTTCCTTCTTGAACAATGCAAATCCATGCCAGAATATATCCCGAAGATTTCTG
>CAMXCT020006660.1:317319-342319 GCA_947184155.2 Cladocopium goreaui | reverse complement strand
TTGCATTGATCTGGAAGGAACGCCTTTCCGAAGTACCTGCAAGTGTGAAACAACGTGTTGTCCCAGCTGTGCCGTGTTTTGCAAGTGCCCTGGGATTCATCGAACTGATGATACAGTCATCGCTGATAAATACAGTCATCGTTCACATGTCCAAAATTGTCTTTTGGCATTGACTTCTCAAACTAAATTTCGATTGACCATTTGGCCCATTAGGCGTACTACTTATATAAAACTTCTCAAGGCGTGTACAAGAACTATAAATTGTGGGCCTGGGCGTGGCGGTCCTGGGATGTTTTGTAAAGATCTGGACTCTCACGAATCATTGAATCAGAAAACAAATGATATTATATGAACTATGACTATTTGTTCCACTTTGTACGGGCAACTTGTTCATGCATTTTTTGGGGGGGAGTTTCTTATGCTGTCGAAGTCTGGGAGAGTGGTTCCGAGTGCCGGAAATCAAAAGAATCGGCATGACGGCATGACGGTATAATTGCAAAGTTAGAAATACATGCTGTGGATGGTTGCGAAATCCTGCATCACCAAAAGGATAAAAGGGTGATTGAAACCCTATCAATAATGGGATGTTTACCGCCTATCAACTCGTGCAGGATTTCTTCCATCCACCGTACGTAAACAATAATACATACGTGTAGTTCATTGTAGTTCTATAAAAATTAGCAGAATGCAAATATACTACTGATCCCAATCCCGCTAAACAATTATTCAACTCCCCAAAAATTAAATGGTCCCAAAGATGTGGTTTCATCACCTACCTTTTATTGTGATCTCCGAGGGGTGTTTAATATGAACGAGGGAATGGGTTCTAATGGCATAATGTAAGTGACCAGGCTAACAATTCCATCCAAAAACAAGTTAACGCTGGCTTGATTCGTCACCTTACAGGCATGGAAAGAATCCACAAATATGTTAAACCTGTGATAAGCTGTGATATGTTTATGATATGTTTAAATTTATTTTCTGGGTTTCCAGGAACGGCATTTATGATCCTACCAGATCCTACACAGTAACTGATGCCCACTGGTGCCGTGTCACCTCGTCACGTGCTCAACCCCTGGAGAGAACGACGAGTCTCGCGTCCCTGGCCGGTCGCATTGTCCGACGCCCCAGGCACGGCCGAGATCGCCATCTAGACACGTGGTGAAAACCAGAGGTGAGCTGAATTTCGGTGGTGACGCCCCCCGCCAGGAGCCCATGGAGCGATCTTTTCTAAGTGGATCAAGGGAGAGATCTCCCATCAATATCCATTTTGATGCGGAACATTGCCGAACAACATCAACCCAATTCAACCCATAATTAACCCAAATTTACCGTTTGTTTTGGGGGGTTGTTTCAAAATAGGTGCAAACTTTCGTTTCCAAAATATAAAATGACGAAAAAGCTGTGGTCCGCGAGGTCTCGAAAAAAGTCTTGACTCAGTCCATGGCGTGTCCCCAGCGTCCCGGTTTTACCCAAGTCCTCACCACCGACGGGGCAACCGGTGTGGCCTTTACACTTTACACTTTGCTCAGGAGGTTTTTGTGTCGGCACCCTGCTGCCAAGGGAAGTTCATTGCGTCGCGATGCACCACATGTTTTTGAGATTCACAAGTTCGAAAGGCTATTATGGTGACCCAGGGCCCAGGACAAAAAAAAACCAAAGAGACTGAAAAGTGATTCCACATAATTCCAGTGTTTAATGGAACTGTATAAATCAAATGGATTCAAATGGTGCTTTGTGAACAGCATCAGATACCATCGGCTTCTGCGCCAAATCAAAGGTCAGATCCTGGAATCCTGGAAGCACCGGGCAAACATTTTTATGTACGAGTATCCTCATGCATATATAAAGTGGGTTTGTCTGAAAATAGTTCCCCAAATCCATTGGATTTGTTCACATTCCTATTAAGATAGCCATTTACAAGATGGGGCCCCCAGAATAGCTAAGTTGCCTTACAAGTGGCTTAACATGGCTTAACTATGGTTCATGGTAGGTATAGCTATAGTTACTGGGGGTTATAATGGTTTATAAACCAACTTATAAGTGGGGGGCCCCACCCTGTAGGGGTATACCCCATTTATTGGATACATCTCCATATGGAGCAATGGAAGGGGTCTCCTGATCACACTCGTCAGGCCACTCAGCAATGAAGAACCCCCTGCTCTGCAACGCCGGACACCATCGCTGCCCGCGACCGTTGCAGTTCTTCTTTTAACTGCTAAAATCGACACCCTCCAACACCGATGCCTTGCAAGAACGGCATGCTCCATAAAGATTGGCCCATTAAATCATCAAAAATGGGTTTGGTAGCTGATAATGTTGGAAAAACACTAAATTCCATCAGTTGGTTCATCATGATGTTCCTTTATATATAATTATATATATATGATGGACAAATGAGAACCCATCCTCCATTTTCAAACCCATTTAAATCTGTTAAAGAATTTGAGAGCATGACATCTTAAAATCTTAAAACATATGTTACACGATTGTACATGTTTCTTCATGTCAAAATTATCTGCCGACCCCAGGCTACCGTTTAACGACTTGGTGATTCTCCAAAATGTTTGGTCATCGTGGAGACAAAAAATCCATCGGGTAGGATGATGGGCACACCATGCACTGTCGCCATTCAACATATCAAAACTACGTACAGATCTTTTGTTTTGATGTGGATACTGGATACATAACAAATATTAACAAACATCATCCTGAACATCCTGCATTCACTACAGCCATCGTGCATTTGATCATATTTGATCAAACCCAAACAACTCCACAAGAGATGTTCATATGGAATGCATGGCTGTGGATCAGTAAGCATATTTGGAAGATTTGGAACCATATTTGGAACCAGCCATGTACTGGTCAGGGCTGTGAAGATCGAACATCCAGAAGCATGCCATTTCACCACCTTTCAGCAAGTCAGGAGCTTTGGATTTGTGTTGTGCTGAATACATACAAGATCGCATGGCAAAGATCATCATTTTTTGATGGCAAAATTGGGTATCCACTCCGTTCCTAACCTTGCTGACACTCCGTGGAGTCCAGTGCTCTCAATAAGCCAACGCGCTTTTCACAACCGACCAGGGTCCAGCTTCATCGCTAGAAGTCTTGGGATGATGCCCCGACTGAACGAGAAAAATTCAATCATGGGGGAGTTTTTCTTGGTGGCTAAGTCATGGGGGTACCCCTAGTTCTCATCTATAGATGGATGAAAAATCATCGATTTTCCAACCAGCTGGGGTACCCCCATGACTATAGAAACCCCCGACGATTACTCTTGGGAAATTTTCCTCCAAGTTCCTTTCTCACCGACCCTCAAAAAGTTGGTCATGTCTAATCCACAACCATCCATTTCTAGGGGGCTAACATACTTTCAATCCACACCCATGTGCTCCTGGTAAACATGGAGGGCTTGGTGTGCTACACCGTTCACCACTACCTACCGATTGCTTACTGAAGCTGCTCACGGATTTTACGAAGATGGAGGCGTACCTGTACCCCTCTTTTTAGCATGAACCAATGGGAAAAGAACGACATACCCTCTAGTAAACAAACATAGCTATTGAAAATTGCCATTTATAGTGAGTTTTCCCATTAAAAAATGGTGATGTTCCATAGTTATGTTAGTTTACCAGAGTGTATGTTTCAATTGGTCAAGTCTGATGGCATGGAGAATTTTCATCAGCCTTGCTGGCTCCACTGGCGGTCGGAAGTCATGCTTAAACGTCCCCAGTGCTTGGTGCTTGTTGACCTTGCGAAATGTGATCCTTCTGATTTTTGCAAAAAGGACCCCACCCTGGAATCTCTCTGGATAATTCATCAAGTATAATCAATAATGCTTTATTATGCGTCAATAATTCCTCAATCTGATTTAAGGCCAAGAAGAAGACGGTCAGCGCAATGTTGATTATGGACCATGGAGATGGAGAGGTTGTTTGAGGTCCCAAGCAATGATTCGAATATATTCGAATGGTCTTAACAGATTGAGGCTACACTTTAACCAGCCAACTGAGCACGCATCTATGCCAGATTTGGGTCTGAATTCTCGGCCGTTTAGCCCTGCGTCATCGGCTTTTTCCATGGAAAACCATCTCACACTGTCAGCCGGGAAAGCAGCCCCTTTCCAATGACATCTTCGGATGATCCTGACTGCCCTTGAAGGAGTTTTCTCCATGCGAGTTCCAGACCAAAGAGACCAGGAATGGGTTAGAAACCCCCGGCGGCCAGGACAAAAAGGGACCCCCTTTTAGGACCTGAGTGTTTTACAAAACATATTCATCATTCATGAAAAGGTGCTGCTGCAATGTACCCATTTTCAGGATTTTTCAGGTTGATCTTGGTTTCCAACTGCTGTGAAGAAGACATTCATGAACTGTGCGATGTCCTTCATAAACATGACAAAACTATGCAACATGTGTACTTAAGCTCAATCGCAGTTCACCATAAGACCATAAGATCTTCAAAAATATAGGGGCCTATCTGCTATACCATCTATGAATCTATCATCACTTGAGCAGTGTTCAAAACCCGACATGTCGTTCCTTTGTACTGGTCGGTTAATAGGGGTTCCCATGATGGATTATTATAAATCATGATCAACAACCTGCTTAGTATTATAAGCCCCTGTAGTAATCAACCAGGAGAGGTTTGAAACAGTGCTCACTTCTCTATTGGTTGTGGTGGGTTAGTTTTCTTTATCAACCAATGACCAGTAGGAAAAGGACATCTACTGCTTGGTGGTTTCAACATGATTTTCATATCATTGGGATCATCCCAATTATTCCCCGCTAAGTTACACTTCAAGCTGATCCCCGTGGGCTGCTCCCATTTGACAGCCACCCCACCTTCATGGTGGGCCCTTTTCGCCACCTGATCTTTCGCAAAGAGAGAGTCACGATGGCGGGGCGGGTGGCTGCAGCGACTGCCACCTGTTTTTCACCAGATCCACCTGGATTTCTCAGTGCGCTGCGACTGGTTCCTTTAATGAAAACTATAGGACTGATAGGAGATATTGATGTTTTTCACCATACTAAAAACTATAGCTGATAGGAGATATATGGAGATATGATGTTTTTCACCATACTATAGCCGATAGGGACGTGGATCCTGCGACGGACTCTTTTTTTAATGGCCCCAAGGGCCAACGGATTGATTGAATCACAACCACCACAAAAAGCAGATATCTATCTTATATTCTATATATTATATCATATTTTATATCTACTATTGGCGCATATTTGTGCACATGTCTCTCTCTCTCTCTCTCTCTATATATACTCTGTACATATATATATATATATATATACATATATGCTACACCCCCTGCAACCTACCTTTCCAGGAGAGCACAGGGCCTAGGGCAAGCAGCAACTTCAATATCTATGCATGACTATGATATATATATATATATATATTATATATATATTATATATTATATATATATTATATATATATATATATTATATATATATAAATTATATATATATATATATAAATTATATATATATATACAACATTATGTATAATGTGTGTAACAATACCTAAATGTTTAATGAGATACAGCGAATTTTGGAAAGATGGCTCCGCCCACTTCCAAAGTGCGCGTATAGATGGCGCCGACTTTTTGAATTTTGACACCCCCCGAGGGCGTGACATCCATCCCCCTTACTTTTGTGGGCCGCGCCATCTATGCCAGAATGTGTTGCCAATGTGTTTCAGGGTTGCGCCATCTATGCAGGGATTCTTAAGTCCAAAGTTTCCAAGCCCCCGCAACATTCACCCAGTCGGTTGCGCTCGATTTTTTCTCTTCCCTTTCTCCTTCTCCTTTCCCTTTCCCCTTTCCGTGACAAATATGCAATTGGATGGCACTGTCCCAGGTGGTTGCGCCATCTATTCAGTAGTTTAGTAGTGAAAAAATTCTTTCCCCGAAAAACTTTTGTTGAACACACATCCCCCTTACTTTTTCAACGCTTTGATGACCGAAATGTCCGGTCCCGGAAGAAGGAATTTAAATTAAAAATGGGGTAGATGGCGCAATTTGGCCCATTTTGCACTTGTAGGGTTGCGCCATCTTCTGGCACATTTGCTGTTTCGGGTAAATTTGGGATTGAATTTTTTCACTGTTAAATAGATGGCGCAACCACCTCTAAAAAAGTAGGTCAGAGCCATGTACGTTGAACATGGAGTAGTCATTTTTCCTGTCCGTGCTAAGGCAGATCCCCTTCTGGCACCACAGAAAATTGCCAATGGCCGCAACAACATCATGGTAGATGCAAGCAATTGCACTAAGGATGTATCAAGGGTTGAAAGTCAAGACCTCACAAACTGCTTGGGTTTCAGCCTATAAGAATCCAGAATAAACCAAGGCAATCAAACCTAATCCGAAGGATCATCAAAAAGATTTGAAGAAAAAGAAATAGAATGTAAGCACAGATCTCAAAAATGCCACCAAGTTCTGTGAGTGAGAGGCATGCAGCATCTGAACTGTTCTAACCTCTTTAATGCACATGAAATTTGTGTACAATTGTATGAATATGTAAGGTCGCTTTTGCCCAATCATCATAGAATAACAGGGTAAAGTCATTCCCACATGCACGTAGTAGAGACCAGCTTCAACCCAACACATAGCACAACCATTCCATGAACTTAGAGTTTGAGACAGGAACCACTGGAAGATATCCCTGTATACATGCTGCCCTTGTCAATAGGAATCACCGCCATAAATTGAAAGTGGCATCGCATTGTACATGGTTCTCTCACAAACCAAAGTGCAAGCAAACAAAGAGCCTAGAAATAGTGTCAAATACAAGCAATACAGGAAAAAACACATATGGACATTATGCGTCATCATACTTTCAGAATTACATATGATTGTCATTAGGGATACCCTTGCAAAATGGTGAGTTATACAATGTTGTATCGATTTTCATGCTAGATTGATAGTTTGCAGCCAACGTAGAAAGAATATCAAGAAAATATCTAGACAATGTCAAAAACAGAATCGAATCTATCAATGAATGTGCTGAAATGTGTTCAGCCTAAATAGAGGTTTTCAGGGTCTTTGGTAGCTTCCGAACTTACGCTCAGTTTATCAGATTGCGGGCTCATCTCCTGAGGCCTTACAAATTGATTTTTGTTTAAGAAAAGCATAGAAAACATAAAGTTATTACATTATGGTATATGTGGTATATATTGAATATACAAAAAATAAAAAATAAAGTTATCTTTGCTAGCCTGTCAACTAATCTCATGTCAGACATTTAGCTAAAACACCAGCATTTTGACAAAATTTTAGCTTGTGGCAACACTTTTTTTACCACAACATGTTGCCCAAAAAAATGTTGGAAATTCGTCAACTTTTCACTGGAAAATCGTCAACTGCAACGAAATTCCAGTGAAACCCCACCGAAGATCCACCGAAACAACGTATGGCAAAAAAATTAATGTGGCAAGAGGTCTTCTTGCAAATGGTCCAACAAAATTCCAGCGAAAACTTGAAAATCTCACGAAATGTCCAGCGAAAATGTGAAAATGTGAAAATCTAACGAAATTCCAACGAACTTCCCACGAAGCACACTCGCCAAAATCCAGTTCTACCCCAAATCATTGCAAATCAATTTTGGTTGAATTTTGTTAGACATATATATATATATATATAATTATATACATCTACCCCAAATATATACACCAAATTTCGTTGAAATTCTAAATTGGTGGATATATCTCTGGTCGTCGGGTCGTGGCAGGCAAATCGCTGCTTCCGGTAATCGGCTCGCTCCGAAATTTCGGGTGGGTCTTGACGAGTCGGCAGAGACGGTTGAAACGGTCGAACTGCTTGGAAGACCTTAATGAAACCAGTTCAGAATGTGGGGGTTTTCCATAAAATGGGGATACCCCCAAATGGATGGTTTATTAGGGAAAATCCCATTAAAATTGATGATTTAGGGTACCCCCATTTTAGGAAACCTCCATTTCAGAATATGAAACACCGGATGGTTGGATGATTGGAATGTCATGGGAATTTAATTTTGTGAGAATTCTTCTGGTGGAACATCATCCAACTATCTGGTGTAACAACCGTGTAACATCGTGTAACCATGTTTTTCTGGCGACTTTATCATCTGGGATGCACGTCTATGACAGGGTCTCCGTATAAGGATCACTTCAGTCCCATGTAGCTCCTATCAACTCCTTTGCGTGGACTCAATACCGTATTATACACTTACACAATGATTGGCTCATGTGGATAATCAAGGTAGCTGCAGTAGGATGCGTGGGAAGCCCTGCAGTAGAATTTAAGTTTAAACAAAAAAAACTATAACATTCTATAACTACGGCAGTCATTCCTGGTAAGCCTGGCACTACGGCCCGAGGATAAAGGAACAAAAGGGTATGAGGGTGCACATGAAGACAAGCACAACATCATCAATCTGTGAAGATGATGTGACTATAGTTGAACTTGGTTTTTGTACAGAAATTCTGCACCCCAATATCCGGGGGATTGTCACCATTTTCCCATATTTTCCCCATACGAAATGGTCATACCTTGGGGCAATCGATGGTCTCCAGTATCCCCCATAACAGTATCCATATTTGGGCCCCCATCTCCGCCGAGATTTCGACGTCAGATTCCACCCACGGTCCCTTCAAATGCCATCGGTCTTGTCGGTCTTGTCGTCGACGCGACGTAGCAGGCAGGTCTTGTTACTGGTTTTTTGGGGACTGGTGGCCCGGCAGGTCCAAAACTTCCCGCTAGCGCGAAGGCAAGTGGTGATTTTGTTAGAAGACACCTGTGGCTTCAAAAGTGTCCAAAACTTGTAGTCATTGGGGAGCACATCCCAAACCTGAAAGAACATATACATATTTCAAGTTACCTGCTTGTGATGCTTGTGGTGGAAGAAAAAGCGCAAGAGCGCAAACTCATCTTGAAAAACAACATGCCTATGTGGAACCAGCATTGCTGTTGGAAAGCTTTCTCTGGTAAACATTGGTAAACCTACGTGAATCAGCACATGAATCTGAAAGATGAAATCCTC
The DNA here is from genome assembly GCA_947184155.2 of Cladocopium goreaui. Lineage (NCBI taxonomy): Eukaryota > Dinophyceae > Suessiales > Symbiodiniaceae > Cladocopium > Cladocopium goreaui. The sequence goes on along the minus strand of CAMXCT020006660.1, from coordinate 333,278 downwards.
GCAAGTAGCTTCTGGGGCAAACATATAGCGTTTTTCGCACTCGAAAAGGGAGCTTGCTCACATATATCAAATCTATTGGTCCGCACTTTTCTATACTTTTCTTTGTTCTCATGATAAAATCAGGTTCAGATTTTTCGTGACTGACCTGGTGTTCTGCTTCATCCTGAAATGGAAACACTGTTTCAGACCTCGGCAACGGATCAGCATCCTGGAAACGACGACAACTAAATCTCCGCTCCGCAGCATGCAACGGATCGAGAACAGCTTGGGATCCTTTTTCAGCATCACATGGGCGATCTGAGTAAGATTCCCACTTTGGTTTTCGGGTCAAAAAAAAGTATATAAAGTATCCATATCTATGTATCACATATCCCCGATTTTTGTTGATTAGTATTGATATTATCTGATATTCATTAATGATTATAATGTCATGACATGGATCTGTGACCCATCAGCAATGCCTTGGAGCTATAATTGAAAGTGCACCCAGGAGCACGCTCAGAGGGGCAACAAACAGCTGAAGTTGTCCTATTTTTGGCTGTCTGTGTGCATAGATCCAGCTGAAGCAAAACAATGCACTAAGTCACTAAGCTAAAATGAGGTAATTCAGAGAGGTCTTGCTAACCTTCATCTGTGCTGTCTCATGTTGGTGAGGTTACGTTGAAATTTACCCAAATAGATGCATGCAGATTTGTGACAATGTATACCAGGCTCATACCTGTGGAACTGTAATATGCACATTTTGTGTATAAAAAAAATAGACCATATAGATCATATAGTAGAAACCGAATCAAGGGCACAGATTCTTGGGGCTGAAAACAACTGGCTCGACATTGTCGCATGGTGTTTGAAGCAGAGACCCAATCTAAGACAGTTTGAACACAATGTATATGCACAAAATCAACTTTACAGCAACTGCACCATCACCAGTTGGGTGAAGATTGCAGCAATCCTCAAAGCGGTGCTCAACAGGGGCCTTTTTTTCGGCTCGCAACTCACGGATCCCCCAAACTCACAGCACGAGTGACGAAAAGGGGAACTCATGGAGAGTGGTGCTGCCGAAGGATATCTCCATCTCCATCCCCGAAATTAGATCCCCATGTTGAGTAGATATGTTGCTTGTATCTCCATTTTTTCCATATTCCCTTCACTGGTTGTTTCCTGCGTTGGATTCCTACCATATATAAAATAAAAACCGCTATATACAGTATATCAACCCAAAAAAAGATAGAAGAAAAGTAAATTCCCACCAAAATAATGATATTTATTGATATTTTACCATTCCTTTCTATCTATGTGGCGATTTCCATATTGCACTTGGCATTGCTCATGTTTCCTCATGGCACAACTCGCACGGGGTTCATTTCCTTTACCGTCAGGGGACCCTTGCGATCTCTGGCACCGCTTGCGGCCGGTCACGGCTGCAAGGGTCCTGGCGTAGCTACTACCTCGGCTGAACGGCTGAACGGCTGGCCCAACTGTTCTCAGCTCCGGCAGTTGTTCACCGAGTTCACTTGAACTTTCAGTTGTTATTCCCAACCTTCTTGCCGGCCAACACGTTGTCTTCAACTAACCCAAATCCTCGTTTTTGAGGGATGGTTTAGTTCATGTTCAAGCCCAAAGCTCGCATCTAAATCTTTGGTTTCTATTCATTTTTAAGTATAGTTCCCCTCCCAAAAAAAAACGATCCTCCACTGACAATACCCCGAAAAATCCTATGATTCCCTGGGTCGCGGTCGGCTTCCCATCCCATCCTGGGCTTCCGCGCCGGGGACGCGGCTTGTGCCTCGGCGGCTTTCAACTTCTGCGAGGCGCTCTTCTTGGCCTCGACAGCCGAGGACCTGTGGGGGGTGGGAACGTTTTACTGGGTAAAAACCATGGAAAAAGTGGGAAAAATGAAGGATTTATACAACCAGCATTTTACTGAGCAAAATGCAAAATTGTTGTGTTCATCAAAAAAAGGGAAACACTGGGATTGAAGATGATTCAAGCATCGAACATGGTGTAAGATTGGGATACAACCATCCAAAATGATCTATGTAACCAACCATCTTCAGTCCTCAATATAACACGAGAATTCTTTAGCCCGGCTGTGGGGTTCACCATGGGTGCTGTGCTGCACCATGCTGCACCATCCCCTCAGCCGGCTGCTTTCTTGCGAGCTTTCAGTTCTGCCGCCGAACAGAGGTGACACTGGCCGCACTCCTGGGGGACCGGACCAGAGAGGTCGGGGCTGAAGGTAGCACACCGTGCATCAAGAATGGGGATTTTCCAAATTGAGAGATATATAACATGTATTATTTACACATAAATTATACTGACATATACTCAGATGTATAAATGTGAGGAGAAATCAACCATTATTAATCAATCCTCAGGCAAATCCCCATCAAATCTGACTCCTGGGCCCCGGTACGTACATGTCATGGTCATGGTGCTTGCTCGGTCCAAGAAAATGGGGGGTCCATAAATGGGGTACCCAAAATGGATAGTTTATAAGGGAAAATCCTTAAATTCAATGGATGATTTGGAGGTACCCCTATTTCAGGAAACCTCCAAATGGAACTGCTGCAACGGAGAATGGCCTTCAGAAACCAAATGCAGAAGATCGTTCTTGTAGAGCACCATATGTGTAGAAAGGAAGCATGGGGCGATTGTGTCAAAGAAACAAAGCGAAAGGTTAGGTTTGTTCCCAAAGAGGATTCGTGGGTGTCTCAAACCCGCTTCATTTTTTTCCAGAGTGGCAACGACAGGTTGATGATCCCACACAATTTTTGGAAAAGGGAAGACATTCGACCCACCGACCAGTGAAGTTTGCATCAGATGACGCTGCGGGTCAAGACCACGCACCCGTTTTGCTTCACCTCAAGAATGAGTCTAGGCGGTCTAGGAATATCTTGGAATGTTTACCCAGCAATGGATTTATCTGAAAAATTACGAAAAAACACGAAGTTCATGGCTTGCTTCATCATGTTCCTAACTGGTTGATGGTTGAGCCACCCCTCTGAAAAATTATGGAGTTCGTCAGTTGGGATGATGACACTCCCAATATGATGGGAAAGTCATAAAAGCCATGCTCCAAACAGCAGCCAATTTCTCCATGGCTCTTTCAGACTCCCATTACGCATCTTGTGCATCGGCAACCAGACCCTGAAAAAGCTGTCCTGACCATTGGAACAGCCCTGCGGGCGCCAAAACCACGCGCAGGGTTTGCAGCTTCCAGTACCTCAATGTTCTGGAAAATCCAACGTGAAAACTTAGGATGACCCAGAAATTTCTCCAACTTAAGGGGATTTCACATGATTCTACTTAATTCTACTTAATTCTACTTATATAAGTACCTCAGAATTCTATCCAACTGTTTTATGTTTTTTCATCTATCCATGGATACAAAACCATCGAATCTAAAACGATGCCATCTAAAGATGGGTATTTCACCAGCGGGGATCATCCCATCTGGAATGGTGGGTGTTCCATATCTCTGTGGATTGAAAAGGGACGAAATTCCTATGGCTGATGGCTTTGGTACCTGAAAATGCTGGGGTTGAAACCCCCATTCGATCCAGTGGTGAATTGTCCATTTTCCCTCTTTTTTAGTGGCAATAAATTGCTGCCAAAAACCATATTTTCAGATAAAACCATGTGTTCGGGCTGATAGAGATATCACAAACATGGGTCTTTATTATCAACATGCTTGGGATCGGTTGGGTATCCCAAACAGTGGATATAATAATTTACGAACAGAATTGCGGCAACAATCAACAATTGCCAATATGTAGATAAATCAGCCATACACGGATGATCTATTGTTTTCGCATTTTCTAGGTATATATATATATACATATTCATACATCGACAAAAAACCAATCTTATCATACCTGACGGTTTCCAATATTTTCCAATCCATCCCTCCAAGTACTGGTGGAATCATCACCCATCATCCTGTCCCAAAAAGGATTGAAATGATGGAAATCTGAAGTCGCCAAAAGAGATGATCGACCGATAATTAGACCAATCGCAAATCATCTTCCAGCACCCGATTCTTGGGGGTCGGGGTGGGACTGTCAGTCCAAGAGGTGCCAAGAGGTACCCCAAAACTAGATCCTATGTGTCCCCAAAATCGGCTGTGGCATCCGATGTTGCCAACGAATTTCGTGAGACCAAACGGTGAAATACTAAACAATCTAGCATATCCAAAGGGGATTGTGAAATATTGAAAGCACATCCATATAAAGTGTATACGTGTTTCTCAAACAATCACCAGTCAAGTGGTGCTTTTTCCCACAATGGTTCCAAGAAAATCCTCCTTAAGTAACCAGGAAGTTTCATAACCCCAGGAATTCTTCAAGGGAACATCTGCAGAAACCTTTCCTCTAGATGTTCCCCTTGAACCAATCCAGTGGCTACCCATTTGGGTAAACTAAGGATGTGGAAAATCAGCCATTTCTAGACTTTGGGAAACCATGGAAGACCCCACATCTGTATGTTTCCCCTAGGATACCCTCGTCAGTACCCTCTGGTAAACGTTTACATAACTATCGAAAATATCACCATGTTTCATATAGATTCCATAGGAAAATCACAAAAACTTTCGCCATGTTCAATAGCTAACTCTTTATTTCTCTGGGAAAATGTCCTGATTTCAACCCCTTTTTTTTTTGGGTCCCTGGTTTCGTCCCGTTCGTTTCGTCCCCATGTTCGGACCTGGGCCTCCCGACCATGCACCTGGCTTCCTACGGACATCACTGGACGGCGAATCTCCAGTGGTTCGATGGGCGGCCACACCTCCGGAGATGGCCAGGAGGCCAGGGCGGAGGCCAGGCGCCATGGGGCATGGGATCTGTGGCACATGAAATGATGAAGAAAAAAAGCGGGCCATATGGGGGATGAAAAAGCCATCATTGATTGATGTGGATTTATAACATTTGATAACTGTTGAAGCGTCAAACATGTCAAACGTTCAAACGGATCAAACCCGATTTGAGGATGTCAATGAATGTCATCTTTTTTTCATCCAAAGAAAAAACCTCCCCACTAGCCAATCATTCGGGGGTACAGTAAATCATCCCATTTGCCCCACAAAAACTGGGGATGGTTGATAAAAAGAGTAGTTTCAAAATCGGATTTACCATCCAAAAATTGGGATCTGAACAGTCAAAAATGTTGAAAATTGACCATCAAACAGATAGATTTCACCAAGAAAATCAATGAATGATGGATAGATTCAGATGCTGATATATGATGATATATGATATTTCAGCATGCAAAATGGAAGGCCAGAAATAATCTGCAAGTCATCGCAAGTCCACCATTATCCTGGTGATTCAATGGGATTGAATGGTGGAATATTATGGGGGAAACACAGATCTACAGCCTCTGGTAATTTCGAAAATCAGCATGTTCAATAGGATCAATAGATAAGTCATTGAACTGAATGGGCTGTCTATACCAGTTGCTCAGCTAACGGCTAGCTATTGGAATGGATTATCGCTCAAGTTCTTGCACCCACTAAGAGACAGGTGATTTGCCTGCTATGTCTGTTGATGTCCATTTGGAGGTGTCCATAACTTGTTTTCCCATGTTTAAACGATTCCGGGTTCCTTCCTCCTTTTCACCCTTTTAAAACCGCAAAGGAAATGGTGCATTCTGATGCATTCTGTTTGGTCGACTTTGCAACGATCCCAGAGTTAACAAAGAGCCCTGGGTGCCGCAGACCGCCTTTTTCGGTGCTGCTTGGTTGGAATTGGCAGCCTGGTTGTTGTGCGACATGTCTACCATTCAGAGTTTAAATGTCCCAACAAGGAGGGAAGAAAGGGCCGCCCCATGGCCCCATGGCGAAGTTTCTCGAGATCCAATACTTGGCCGGATTTCCAGTGGCAGTCTTTGATGAGTCATGCCCATTCTTCGATCATCGCATTAGTGTATTTGGCATTGAACAGAATTCACATGTTCCATGAGGGTTGATATGGATGGTTAGTATAATATGTATAATGGTTGCATGATATAGATGGTTAATTAATATGTTAATATCATTAATTTGATGAGATTATAATGTCATGATACAAACTCCATTCATCCAACTCATCAACTCCCCACGACGATCCAGTCGCGGCCTGCGACGACTCAGGATCTCCCTCTCCCCTTGCGAAGGGCCAAAAGGTGCTGGTAGCAACCAGAACGGAACTATTCAATGGGATTTTAACCAAGAAAAATGGCGAGTTGATGGTGATTTATCCAACAAAATGGCGATTGAATGTGACTTTAGCTAACCAAAGTGGTAACTTTAATGCTGACTTAATGGAAACTCATGAAATAAAATGGGAATATCTTCCAGTGTCATCAAACATGGCTAGCTGGAAAATCCCCGAACTAACCACAGGTTTATAGCTGGGAAAATCAAGTGTAAATGGAGGATTCTCCAGCAAGCCATGGAGCTGATTACCAAAGGGTAGATGCATCCATGTGAAGCAAACATCAGCGGGAAATTTTCTTGACACACTGGATTACCAAAGGGTGTATCAAATCAGCATTGAAACACATTTAACTGAAAAATATTGAATCTCATTGAAACTATAGTCCAATGATGTTTGATTGCTGTTTGCCCTTTCGGAAACCCAACATGATTTTCAAGTCGGTGGGACTTCCCCGAGACAAAAACATTTTGATAGATTTGGATGAATACCGAGTTGTTGGACAGGAAGCAATCGAAGCAATCATTGCAGATGATTTCCTCAAAATTCTTCAATCAAATACCGCATGGTTTTTTCAACAACCCAGGTACAAAGGGTGGTAAAATGGATAGATAAAGACAAAGAGGTAAATGACCAAATGTTCCGCCCTTTGTGGCTATCATTCATCAACACCTGCCATGTTTAACTGGGTAAATGATAAATTATGGTACTAGTAATTCACCAAACTAAACTGTTTGGTCATTTGGGGGATTATTTCCCTTATTTATTCATCACCATCATTCCAGTTTTAGTATGTTTTAGTAATGGAAAACATGTTTTTTTTAGTCAGAATCAGCAGAAATCCTGGTGAAATCGCTGAATTCCTGGGTTTTTTCACCAGGATCGTGTTGGTTAACATCCCTATGAAACTCACCTTTTTCTGGACCCCGTACCAGACATTCGTAGCCGGGTCTCCCGGACCTGTGAACCACAACCTGCTCCTCCAGAGCTGGATCCTTCGCAAAAAGAGGGTTCGATTTCACCATGAAACTCAGATTTTTACACATTTTTGCATGGTCAATCTGTGGTAGTCCACAACAAAAATGTTGATATTTTTTGCTAGTAACCTATCCCAAGGTTGGGGATGTTTACCCTGCATGGGATTTCACCATGGCTACCTGGTGAATTTTGGGGATAACTGGGACACTGGCATTTAACACAGAACATGTAGTATAAAGTACTCTTATAGATAAACCGTAAGCATGGATTCACCAGCGTTGTTATTTAAGCATAGCTATGACCCATCAAAGCTATGAAATTGATGTTTCACCAGCCAGTTGTAGGGATTTCAACCCATAAACATGGTTTTAAAAAAAAAAAAAACATGTAGAGACATGTAAAAACAAGTGAGATTTAACCATCGAAAATGACTATGTTTAATTGCGATATAAGGGGAGAATACAACGGCGATAGTGGGGCTAGAATGATAGAATATAAATTATATATATAATAGGATATAATTGCAACCATAGCCAAAAACACGTGATTTCATGAGCATAAATATTGACGAAAAATGCTGCTTAAACCATGAATAAGCTGGGTTTTATCATGAAAAGTGGTGGTCGTTTCACAATGAAAATCAAGGTCATTTAAGCACCAATATTGTATATATATATATACACATATATATATATGTATTGGATATATTATGTATATATTATTATAATTATTATATTATATATAAATCATAATTATATATGTGAGTATGTGTGGTTAGCTTTAAAACTTGGCGGATTGTTTGATAAGCTTTCCGTGTATTTAACCACCAAACAAGCTGAACATTGCGATTTAACCATCAAAAGATTAGACACATGCCGATTTAACCACCAAAGTAGTATCCGAAAATTTGTGATGTCAGTATACAACTGCAAGTTTCTGAGATGCTTTCATGATCGCAACCACCAAGATATCTGAACGCCAGGGGAAAACACAGCCTTCAAAATGGACTTTGAAGAATACACGTCGAATCACAGATACTAGCCGCCAAGATGTGGTTTGCAGTGGGGAGAGTATCTATATGTAAATATGTAGATGAAGCAGAATAATTCACCAATCTGAAAGGTTGGGTCATTTTGGGGTTCATCTTCCATTTCCGAACCACTCCAAGTCATCTAATTTAGTCGCTGCTTTGACGTCTCCAAAAACCACACTAGCTGCCACTTTGAAAGGGCACCCCCAATTTGAATGTGTTATCATAGTGATTGTGGGTATCCCGCATTTACAGACAGACCCAGTTGTTTGGAAAATCTGAAGCCCAACCCGAGACCCCGAGAAAAATCAGCCGGCCTGGTCAGACCATCTGGCGTGGCAATTCAGATACAGCCATATCTACTTGTGGGATCTTGTGGGTACAAAAGATATGTATATCTATCTATATATTGCGTATATACCCTCTGGTAAATTAACATAGACCCTGGCAGATAGGGGTTGGAAGACTATTTTCCATTAAAAATTGGTGATTTTCAGGGTCTATGTTTATTTACCAGAGGGTATATATATATATATCCACTTGCGGGTACAATAATAACCAAATGTTTGATGGTGAAAAAAACCAAACTTTTGAGCCATAGCCATCTAGCTTTGTCTCAAACAAATTGCGATGTCAAACGAAAAAATGTGGTATCCCATTTTGGGACATCCGAACGTCTCAATCCTTCCTGTCGCAACGGCACCTGCATGTGGAACACGTCCTTTGACTCTTGAAAGCCGCCTGCAAGTCGAGATCGAGATGTCCCTTTTTGAAAGGCTGAAATTTAGACTTCGTCATAGGGCCATAGGGGGGGAACGGCATCTAATGAGATTTGAATATTCTCCCGGCGAAATCAACCATGATGCTCAGTTCGTTTTCGGCATTTCCACGGAGTTCCGGCCTGCAGCGCGGGAGGATGTGTCCAACGATCCCTTTGGTGACATCGAGGGAGATGTGAGAAGGCAAGGGCAATCCGCCGGGTTGAACCTGCCAGCAACTTAGATGCGCACTCCACTTAATATGCGAAGAACAACCCGTATGTATGTATGTATGTATGTCTGTCTGTCTGTCTGTCTGTCCGTATGTATGTATGTTTGTTTGTTTGTTTGTTTGTTTGTTTGTTTGTATATATGTATGTATGTGTATGTGTGTGTATGTGTGTATGTGTGTTTATGTGTGTATGTGTGCATGTGTGTATGTGTGTACGTGTGTACGTGTGTAAGTATGTGTGTATGTGTGTATGTGTGTATGTGTGTATGTGTGTATGTGTGTATGTGTGTATGCGTGTATGTGTGTATGTGTGTATGTGTGTATGTGTGTATGTGTGTATGTATGTATGTATGTATGTATGTATGTATGTATGTATGTATGTATGTATGTATGTATGTATGTATGTGTATGTATGTATGTATGTATGTGTGTATGTATGTATGTATGTATGTATGTATGTATGTATGTATGTATGTATGTATGTATGTATGTATGTGTGTGTGTATGTATGTGTGTATGTGTGTATGTGTGTATGTGTGTATGTGTGTATGTGTGTATGTATGTATGTATGTATGTATGTATGTATGTATGTATGTATGTATGTATGTATGGATGTATGGATGTATGGATGTATGGATGTATGGATGTATGGATGTATGGATGTATGCATGTATGCATGTATGCATGTATGCATGTATGCATGTATGCATGTATGCATGTATGCATGTATGCATGTATGGATGTGTGTATGTATGTATGTATGTATGTATGTATGTATGTATGTATGTATGTATGTATGTATGTATGTATGTATGTATGTATGTATGTATGTATGTATGTGTGTATGTATGTATGTATGTACGTATGTATGTACGTAGGTAGGTAGGTAGGTAGGTAGGTAGTTAGGTAGGTAGGTAGGTAGGTAGGTATGTATGTATGTACATATTGTTTGCATATAATACATACAAACCATACACATAGGCAGTCAATTCTGCAGGAGTTGAACATGAACGTCATTGGGGGCTTGTCGATGACAACTTCTTCAAAAGCGCCTACAACTTCTTCAAAATGGATGACATGTTCTGTGATATCTGGATAACTTGTGTGATATCGATGATAACTTCTGCAAAATGGATTGCAATGCTGTGAAACACTGCAATGAACTCATGATTGGACTATACCCTGGTATGCACATAGGGCAATACACTTATATATACTTATATATATATATTTATTTATATTCATATACATCATATAGTTAAATTCATTTGTATAGCTATATACAGTAAGTTTAGCTGGTTTAGTTATAGTTATATACACATAGATATGTAGATCGTTGAATATAGTGGTTAACCCATGTTATCCCAAGTTGTGGTGATACACATATAGTTCCATGTTGTTACATACATAGAGTTATAGTTATATACCTATAGCTATAGCTATATGCACATATATAGTTTTATATACGTTGTAAAAATATTATGTATGTAGTTACATGTATACATCTGCATACATTTATACATTTTCATATGCAGAGTGAAATATATATATATATATTTATCAATAATTATATAGATACACAGTTATATCTAGTTATATATTTAATTCATCTATACATACATACATAGTTGGATAATGTTGTGTATATAATAATGTGACAGCTTAAAGTATAAATATACACACGTAATTATCGATAATTATCTATATATACACCTTTGCAAGTACATAGTTACATGTATACATTTATAATATATACATAGTTTTATTACTTATATATAGTTGTAGAGAGCAATTTATAGCTATATTGTTGAAAATAACTAAAGATATAGTTTTACAAGAATCTGTCTATAGATGTGTACTTGTATGGATGTATTTATGACAATGTCATACAGTTACATTTACATAGACATGTAGTTATATAGACATGTAATCATGTAGTCATAATATAGCTATATCTAATATAGATATATATATATATAATCATATATGGTTTTGATATTTATTTACACAATTTTACACACAGTGTCTCTAAGTATAACCTGAGCGTCTTGCTCTATATCACAACATACGGAATCCCTGATTGAAACGATGACTATGAAGCCCCCGTTCTGGGATGCATTGCCCCTTTGAAAAACTGGGGAAAATGCGATGGTTATCCATTGCTTTTTTGGGCGGTTATCCATGGTTATCATCGGTAATCCCATTCTTGGACCCCTGATGATATGGGGCTGATGATATGGGTACAATGCCATATTCACAGTGTGGCTCGGCAGTGCGAAAAGGACATCCTCAAGTTACAAGTTCTACAGGAAATGTTGGTTCCGTCCATCTATAATCTGGTGGTTGAGCCACCCCTCTGAAAAATGATGGAGTTCGTCAGTTGGGATTATGACATTCCCAATATGATGGGAAAGTCATAAAATTCATGTTCCAAAACACCAACCAGTAATGATTTCTCCATTACATTATCCCCCAAATTTTGGATGTACTTCATGAATTATCCTCCCATAGCCCACCCTTTGAGGTTTTCTAAAATGGCGGTACCCCCAAATCATCCATTGAATTTAAGGATGTTCCATAAAATAAAAACCATCCAGCTATTTTTTGGTACCACCATAAATTGGACACCTCCAAATTTACCACCAAAGTACCATGAAATAATGTTTCACTAACCTGAAACTTGCGGCGATCTGGGGGATGATACCCCCGAATTCCCTGGGCATAATTCCAGGTTCAGTCATGGTGTGAGGTCACTGTATTTACCTTACATATGGAAGTTTCCTGAAAGATGGTACCCCAAACCATTGCTTTTCCCATTGATAATCAATGTCTTGGATGATTTTGGTTAGTAACCCTATAGTAAGTCCCCATTTAATCCATGGTAATCCATCTATAAATGAGGGAATATGATTCTTCACCACGACAGTGGGATGATCCTCCCTTAGCCCACCGCACCGCTTAGACCACCGTTGAAAAGCCAAGGCCTCGTCAGAGCCAGCGGTGCCACTTCGCGCCGGCGGGACGGCGGGATCGCCGGCTCGCTCATGGGCGCTGGGGGCGCGGAACTGGGGCCTGGCATCTCCGGTAAATCTCCTGAGGCCCAGCCCGAGGTCTGGAATCGGATCCCGGATCCCTTGGGTTAAAAAAGTGGTGTCCCCAAAAAAATATGTTTAAACAACTTGAAGATCAGGCAAAATGACAGAAATAAGTAATCCAGTATTCACAAAAGGTTTCTTTGATAGTTTTTTTGGTGTACCCACGATTTTGACCTATCATGTGCGAAGATCTGGCAAAGGGCCATAGAAGTATTGGAAGTATCACAGGTTGGCTTGGTGTAGTACTGAGAAAAGAAACTTCATAGGGGCACACGCGCTCAAAATCATCATTTTTCTGTGGAGAAACCAAATGTAAAGCTCCAATTCTAGAGCCTTTACAACAACCAGTTGTAGTGAAATAGGGGATGGTTTATTATTGCATTAACCACTTGATCTCATCTCATCATCAGGTTTGGCCCCAACAGGGTAGATAAAGAGGCACAATGAAACACGTTCTCCCTTGTGGCGATTGTTCACCTATCGTGCTCTGGAGCAAGCCTGCTATCACTCATCCCATCATTCAAAATGAACCATCCGAATTTATAGCAGCTAAATTATCCAAAATTATCCAATTCAACCAAAACAGTTCCAGAAATTCCAATCCTCTTTTTGGTTGGGGTGATAACAGGGTCAATCCTACCTTGGATGGTTGAAACCAAATAATGGGATGTTTACCACATCCGTCAACTGGTCCAACTGGTTTTCGGATTTCTGAACCACTGTATCTCTGCAGAATCACATGGTCAACTATGTCAACTGATAGCCCTGGTCCTGGTTGTGGTTAGTTTCATTTTATGTTCCATTTATAGCCCCCAAAAAAAGGACGGGTCCACTTCGGTGATGTCCTGGTTGTAGGTCGCCCATGCTGCCAATGCCATACTCCCAACCAGCTGGGCCTAGAATTGACAGGAACTCATGGCTGCGCTACCCCCAAAAAGCTCAAAATCTGTGGATTTTACCATGAAATTTAAGGGGAATGTTGATGTCACAGGCGCCGCACATGTCCGCAAATCATCAAATTACCTATGTGTATTGCTACAATAAATCGGATAAACACTATGATATAATATATTATTATACACCACAAGACTAGAGTTTTGTTTCTGGTTCCCTACAATGTTTTTGGTGCAACCTGAGATAGCTGCGTTGGGGCCTGTCCAACAAGTTTCAATCATACAAGCACCAGGAGTTCCAATCCAAAATATGTATATATATATATATGTGAAAAGTAATGAAAAGTATATAAAAATATCATAGCAAGAGCATTCAGGCATTGAAGAAGTCCCAAGGGGTGCCAACAAAGTGAACACATCTTTGGGCTTTTTTCGTCGCATCCAAACTTCAGGGCCGAGTGACAGCTACAAACGCTCCCAAACTCTGGCAAGGACTCATTATCGGAATCGACCACGTCGATAAAGGTGTTTTTCACCTAGAGCAGGGCGAGCACATCCAAACCGCAGAAGGACATTGAATTGGCATCTCTATGCATCTATGGACCAGTAATGGACCAGTAATGAGACAATGTTCGGAGTTCGGAGTGGTGAGGATCGAAAAACTATTTTATGCAGTTTGGCCAATACCCTGGTTGTATCGAGTTCTGCCCCGCACATGTTGTTTGATCATACATACACACATAATATCTAAAAATATCATTGAAAGCTTTCAGCATCAGCAATGCCATGACAGGCATTGCAATTCTGGTTGAATCCAGTGTATCGAATTATCATTCTCGCAATCGCACAAGAATCAACCATCCAAAATGTGTGGTCGAAAATTGATTGGGTATACCGGGTATACCAGTATACCACTGGGATCCACTGGGTATACCACAGATATCTTGGGATATGGGATGATTTACGACCCGGTGAGGAATGAATCTGGCCTTCAGCTTGGCGAGCTGCTGTCGGGCTGCATGCAGGAAACCTCAGGACATCTCTGTTGCTGTTGCTTAACTGGTTGGTGGTTGAGCCACCCCTGTGAAAAATATGAAAGTCAGTTGGGAAGGATTATCCCATATACTATGGAAAAATAAAAAATGTTCCAAACCACCAACCAGTTAAGCTCGGTTGTCCGAAGATGTCCGAAGAGTATCCGAAGGGTGTACCGGTGTACAAAGCGCTTCACATCGATGCCATATCACCACATATCACCACGCTATCTCATCATTTCTTGCTACCACGTTTGTTATTAGGAAATTAACTCTGTTTGTGATGCATAAAATTCTTATACCATCATATACCATCATTTTTGTTGTTTTGCAGAATTGTTGGTTCTACGGGAACTCTACCTAATTTTTGTGATTTTGGGGTCAGTTAGCCAGCATTTGACCATTCAAAGAGCTCCAAGTACCCCTGTCAACTCCAAACAGCCAGAACAACTCCACCTCCTACCCTCCAGTCATTTGATTGGAAAATCAAAATTTTCTAAAATGGACTTTCTCATGGATTTTCCCAGAAACCCCAGCACTAACATGGATTTGCTTAAGGGGTTCCCAAAAAATAAAACATATTAACTATAGATTCCCCAAATGGTGGATTTTCCATTGGGAAAATAAAAAATCACCTTAAACAAACCCATGCTAAATGCCAAGCAACCGGGGTCGATGTCAAGGTCATTACGTCCCTCCATGGGACGATTTTCACCAACCTCCGGCAGCGTGGCGTGCCGTGGCGAATCCGTCGGAAGAAAAGTCCACCGGGAAATCCGGTGAAAACCATATGAAAACCATATGAAAACCATATGGTAACCATAATCAAGTTTATTATCTAAGACCCAAGATCATCGCAAATTCGCTCTACTGGTAGTCACTTGCTAAGAGTACTGAATGGCACGAAAAGGGTTTTGGCCACAGTTCACTTTAGCCGGAAAGTGGTTCAGAGCCAGGAAAAATGGTTGCTGAAAACGAAAATTTTGGCTATTTTGAATGGCTTAGCTTTGGACTTGACCTCACCTTAGCATACCACATCTCGTTCGAAAAAACTTACAACCGCCATCTTTGCCGTTCACCCCTTCAACATTTACAACCACGGGATCACAGAAATTGCAATATTTCTGAAGAAAAACTAAGTTGCCTCGTGTGTATGTGCCCCAAATACAAGTCCATTTTTTCCTTTTCTTGGTCAAACCCATTGGATTTTCACACATACTGCGTATTTGAGGTTTATCCCCATGTTGATTTTAGGAAATCACTGAGCCATGGCACATCCGAGCATCCCATCTTATTGGTTTCCCATGTTAACAGGAAGCAGGCCTATTGATGTTTTCCCGCCTTGAAATTTCATTTCGTTTTTGGGGATGCAACATAATGTCTATATATATATATAAATATATTATGTATGTATATGTATGTATGTGTCTGTATGTGTATGTATGTGTATGTATGTGTATGTGTATGTATGTGTATGTGTATGTATGTGTATGTATGTGTATGTATAAGTATGTAAATGTATGTGTATGTGTATATGTATATCTATGTATATGTATGTATATGTATGTATGTATATGTATGTATGTATGTATGTATGTATGTAAATGTACGAATGTGTATGTATGTATGTATGTATGTATGTATGTATGTATGTATGTATGTATGTATGTATGTATGTATGTAAGTGTGTGTATGTATGTATGTGTGTGTATGTATGTATGTATGTATGTATGTATGTGTATGTATGT
>CAMXCT020006660.1:243820-317219 GCA_947184155.2 Cladocopium goreaui | reverse complement strand
AGTAAGTAGTAGTAAGTAGCAGTAAGTAGCAGAAAGTAGCAGAAAGTAGTAGTAGTAGTAGTAGTACTAATAGTAGTACTAATAGTAGTAGTAGTAGTAGTAGTAATAGTAGTAGTAGTAGTTAATCAATCCGGATCATCATCCAATTGTATATGGATGGCTTGTCAATATATATATATATATCTATCTATCTATCAATCTATCTATCTAACTATCAATCTATCTATCTATTTATCTATCTAACTATCAATCAATCTATCTATCTATCTAACTATCAATCTATCTATCTTGCTGGCTGAATAATCTATATAGTCATTGTATCAAATTATGAAGTTATCCCAGGAGAGACGATGGTTAGAATCCAATTTTGGTCGGTCAAATCTCCATAAATTGTCAAATATCGCTGCTTAAGGATGGTTAAGTCACCATTTTGATCAGTGAAACCTATAAATTGGCCAAATTAAATCCCAATGATTATTGGTCAAATCCCAATAAACCTGAGTGAACATCCATATTTCACCCACCACTGCTATATCAAACATGTTAATCCCCATGAAAACTCGCTGGTTAAATCCATTTTTCTCCAGATGCTTGGCTGATCCCAACTATAGATGGTTAAACCGCATTCCGGGGGATTAGAAGTACAGAAATATCTCCAGTACATTTAACAAATAGAAATATATATATATATTATATCCACATTATAGCACCATGCTTGGTGCTTAAATCCTCTCTCTTGTTGATGAAATATCCCATTATCATCCCATTTATAGATGATTTCCCCATTTATATACCCATGTATGTTGCTCAAGTGTAAATCACATGTTTGGGATGAGCGTTGTATCAGTTTTGTCCGCTTTACATCAAGTGATATTCCCATTGTACCATATTATCCCACCATTTATGTTGGCTAAATCCACATGATACGACCAGTTTTGATTGTCCAATACACATGTTTCTCTAATCACTACATCCTCCTGATCAAACATACCGTTCTGGCCATTTTTTGGCTTAAATCCCATGAAGTCACCATTTTTTAGTGGTTAAATCCCATGGAAATCACCACTCTTTTTCGTGGTGAACTGTTCATGGTCTGCCTTGGGAAGTCCAAAGGCTTGGCGCCCCCCCCAGAGACTGGAGCCAGAGCCCGGCGGCCATGGATATACCAACGACTAATATAAAAACTCTCTATATATATATATATATATGTATACAATGTAGGGCCCCCCAGTTATAAGTTGGTTGATAAACCCCATCAAGTATAGCTTTAACTATCATGAACAATAATTATTGGATTTAAAAACCAACTTAGCTATCTAGGGGGGCCCACTTTGTATGTATATAGATAAATACCAACAAATACTAGGTACACTAAATATACAGTATGGTGGTAATGATAACAATGATATAATGATAAATATATATATATGTATATATATATATACATAATATATATATATATATATTTATTTATTCATTCATTCATTCATTTATTTATTATGATAGTATATCATGATATGTGTGTGGATACAATATATAAGATACAGAGATGGAGAAACAAATACATGGATATACACAATTAAAGGATCGGATAACCCCACAAGTCAACTTCTTCCAACAACTAATAATAATTAGAAAAAGAAGTTGAAGCAGGACGAGGGAGGAAGGAAAGACAAAGGACGTGTGTGTGTGTGTGAAAGAGTTCGGTGTGCCACGCCTGCCACATCAAACGAAGGTGGATGTCGCCAAGTGCCACGCCTGCCACACAAAGTGCCGCGGCGTCACGAGCGACTAACGGCGACCAAGCGCGCCACCAGACCCAGCCCAGTGCAACAAGTGCCACGCCTGCCACATCACACGAAGGTGGTTGTCGCCAAGTGCCACGCCTGCCACGCAAAGATGGTGTGTGACAAAGTGTGTGTGACAAAGTTGTGTGTGTGACAAAGAGGTGTGTGATAAAGTTGTGTGTGACAAAGTTGTGTGTGGAGGAGGCGGAGGAGGCGACGAGGAGGAGGCGACGAGGAGGAGGAGGAGGAGCGGGATACAGAATCGAAAACAAGAACCCCACACAAAGATTTGGGGAAAAAAATATAAATATATAATGATAGATATGCACAAATAAAATATGATATATAACAGCATGATATAATGTATGTATACAAATAATCTGGTAAACCCAATGCCATGGGGGTCATAATAAGCATCATCCCAGTTTTAAAAAGGGTATATCCAATTTCATAAACCCCTTTTGGGCTGGTTCATGATTGGGTGTACCACATTATGCACAATTCTCATATGATATGTATAGATCATATATATATATATACATAAAGAACCAAATGTATTAATTACATATATGTATGTATATATATATTCTTGTATATTATAAATGTACATGTATATTATATATATATGTATGTATGTATACATGTGCAAAGAATCGTAAAGATATACAAAATACAACGTAGATATAGGACATCGATGCGCTACGTGTACATCGAAGGTGTGTTTCACATCGTGATCCCACATGAAATATCTCAATTGATGCCATGGTCAAAACAAGGTATATGTGTATATATATATGTCATGATCACATACCGGTGCCATCACAATAGAATGTGGACATTTCAAAAAAATCATCACCAAAACGGGAATATCGGAATGAACATCTCAGATATAGTATCTACTTCGGGATGATTATATCATATCATATCACATTATATCTAGACACATAACATTAAATCACGAAAAGAATGGATTGAAAAACTGGGTGAATCTCCTCCTGTGGCTCCTTCTTGACGTCCTGGCGGCGGCGGCCAGATACCCGGTGGTGGGAATCATCGCGGGAAAACCCGCAAATTTTATGCATTTCTCAGATGGGTTTCCCATGAAAAAAACTCCATGAGTATGGATATGTATGGATGTAAATGTACCTGGGATGTTCCAAGAAAACTCCATTTGGAGCTGCTATTTGGAGCTCCCTGCCATGTTTGATTACCGGTTACAATCCAAGGTTGCAGTAAATGGGTGCTACTCCACGCTTGAATTTATAGATGAACAGAAATTGGTGAAACAAACGGATATTCATCGACCGACAAATTTAGATATGTTGGTGAACAACAAGCGGGTACGTCAATATCTATAGGGCGTTTAACCATCCCATGTTTTTTGCTCGTCAATTTTTCCGTCATCAGCGCCATCCCTTAACGGTTAAGAAATCACCTTAACGGGACGTGGGATGTTGGCCCAAATTCATGCAAACATCAACTGCAAATAGTCTGGGCAAACTGCAAAATCACAGAATTCCCAAATCAACTGTTGATGTCCCTGAAAATCATGTCTACGGCCCGAAATTGGATGCTTTCACAGCAAAAATGGGTGAGGCATGAGTTCATTGCCCGTTTCTTGATGTGGAAAATCAGAGTTCCAATCATTGGCTTGACACTGAAATTACAGTAAAACCCTACATTTGGACACATTTGGACGGCAAAATGGGTAGTTTCATGTAAAACCATCCCTTTCAAATCAACCCATCAACTATTTTCATAGGATTTTCTATTGGGTTTTACGGATCGCCATTTGCCAGACCTTGGCTTCAGTGAGGCAAATGCCTCCACTCGGCTCTTCCTCTGCCTGCACGAAAATTCATGGGGTCCAGGGCTACCAGCCTAAAGAATACCATGTCGGGTGAGACACGTAGACATGTGTGGACATATATGGATACATATATATATATATAATGTACAATATTAACTATGTATGTGTATTCCAAAGCAAGTCAAATTAACGTGCTTCGTGCCAAAGACTATTAAGTTGATAAAGGCTATTGGTTGCTATTGATTCAAAATCCGGTCTTCTAAGTACAAATTAATGTCCTTACTTGGAGGGACGTAAATTCGACGATCGAAGAAGAACATTGTATACATATATCACATATGCATATTATACATATAGAGATATGAAATATTTGGAATCAGGGTTGGGCTGAGGATGTGTTTAAACGGTTTAAACATTTTGATGTTTAAACCATGTTTAAACATCGAATGTTTGAGCAATCCGGGGTAGCACGGACATATGATGGGAAATGTTTAAGCATGTTCGCTGCAACCCTGACGTTGCGCCGCGTCTGATGTTCTTACCCCAACCAACATATTGTTCAAAGGGGGTGGCGAATTTTGATCCCTGATGAAGTTATTACCCCAGTCGTCATCATCATCATCATGATCATCATCATCATCATCATCATCATCATGACCATTGTAAGTGTGGAGCAACGTCCGGGTTGGGGCGAACATGTTTAAACAATATTTGAAAGATTAGGATCCTGAATCATGAACCACTATGATGATGGGGTTGCCGGGACCAAGTTCAGGCCTTTGCGAGCGGCTACAACCTCCTGGCCCTGGCCCTTTGGTGCCGTGTTTAAACGTCAAAGCATGGTCAGAAGATCCAACCGCTCCAATATCAGCGTTGCCGTGTCCAGAATCCGATGAATATGATTAAACAGTTCAAACATTTGGACCCGAGCTTCAAACGTGTCTAAATAGTTTGATGTTTAAACGGTTTAATGTTTAAACCTGTTCGTGACACCGCTTAGAAAACACCAATGAAGACAGCTGTCTGGAAATACCCTGACTGCTGAGTCGCTACTGTCGTCGCTCCAGGAGCCACCCTGAAATTGCTATAGTAGCCGTTTTAGTACTAAACCATTCGTCTTTTTGCAGATCAAACAAACATCTACAAAAACAAGACCCAAAGGCCGTTAGCCTGGCTAGGCTCTGGTAATTTGATATGGAAAATTGCCCATCTAGTTCAATGATTGAAAATGGTGCTGATTTTTTCGTTTAAAACGAGTTTCAAATGTGGGTCGCCAATGATCAATTCCGTGCTTCACGAGGCTCCGTGATCCCAGTTGTGCGCCTTGGCTTCAGTGAGGCAAATGCCTCCACTCCGCTCTTCCGCCTGGCGATAGCGACCCGAAATTTCTCGGATGCCAGGACGAGAGATGGTTCATTCGAGTAATTAAGGCATGTCAAACCATATTTAGAATATCTTAATAGGATTATTCAATCATCTGTAATCATATACTAAACCACTGAAAAACCACGAGAAAAAAATGTGGGTTGATCATGTTGCGCCAAACGAATTGAATATGGCACACGGGGAAGGAACAGGTCGATCCAGGAGACTTCAATCCATCGAACGCCGCGGCGTTCGAAGTGCTTCCTCGTCCTCGTCTTCCTTCGGTTCCTCCTCAGCCTGTGATTCGTCCTGTTCCTTCTTTCCTTCCTGGGACATGCGGAGGAATTGCAAACTAAGTTTTCCATCATATTACTGAGCAAAGGGGCAACAATTACTTTGTTGGATCTCAGAATTTACAGTTGCAAGATTCATCCTGTAGCATGTTTAGCATCCCTAACACATGCATTGCACCAAGCAAAGGAAAAAATAGACCTTCAGATGGCTCAAAGTGAAGGGTAACACTTTGGTGCCTCAAAATATGTCAGAATAAACATTTGACAACTATTTAGTGTGATCTGAAATCTATTGAAATCTTACGTCAAAATCGTTCCTCAAGGCAAATTCAGAGTTTTGGAACGATGGCGCACCATGTGCGGTTCCTTCTCTTTCTCTTGACTTTCCTGACAGGGTGATCACCTCTGCCCCCAGTCGGTGCATCACTTCACAATGATCCCAGGATCGAAGGGAGAACATCTGCAAGAAATTCACCCTGTCACCATTCAAACATCCGCGTAAATCATCCAAGAATCATCCAAACACTGGTGTTTTCATGTCTTTTATCACCTGAAATTCGACAACGAGTCCTGCCTCCGCACTGCTACTGCCGCTGCGCTTGGCTTCCTGGGATCTTTCCACCCGAAAAAGGTGTCAAAGATGGCTGGAAATCCCCAAACAAAATGGAGGGTTAATGGGAAAATATACTGTAGGGATCATCTCTCCAATTAGGGTGGTGGGGTTAGGGGCTGGGATTTTGTAGATACAAAGTGAAAAAGTGGGGGAGGCTCTACAAAATCACCCTGCATTACGAAATCCCAGCCTCCAACCCCATTTTTTCAGTTCACGTTTCTTGTTGTACCAAGTTTCTGGCTGTACAAAATCCAACCCTGGGTCGGATCCTCACAATTGATACTGTCTTACCCCTATATATTGGCACGGGTATATGGCCCAAAAAACAACTGTTGGATTTTGTAGAGGCAGTAGGGTTTGTCCAACTGAAGCTATCAGAAACCATGCAAAAAAAAAACAAAAAACAAAAAAAATACATCAAATTATGTCAAAACCGTTCAATAGTAAAACGATGGAATGTTGAGCAAGTCTTTTTGTAACGTGATTTACACTCATCGGTGTTGTTGTTTTTTTGGACTGCACGAAATAGCTCCAAATCTGTGCATGACATGCCATCACAAAATTATACCATATACTTTTGTCTGCAGCCTTTTGGACCGCCGCTGCGACCTACTACCCGATTGCACATGTGTTTTTTATCTTTTTCGTGGTGCTTTTAGTGCTTGTGCCCCAGACTGGCCACTACAAAATCCCAAATCCAAGGCATACTACACCAAACCCATCAATACCCACTAATACCGTTCATTCAAGACTAATTATGACAAACCCTTTAAAAAAACAATAAGTTCTGACAAAAATTTATTTGAATCACCCCGAAGTATGTCTTAAATGATGTCCTTTCATGGAATTGGGATTTGGATGATTTTGATTAGCAAATTTTCCTTTGAAAGCGGTCCTCAAGATGAAAAGGGTCCTGGTGTAGAATGTTTCCTATGCCCGCGCCACGCGCGCGCGCGCCAAAACAGCTTGATTTTTGGGACCTTTTTGGCGCGCACGCGCGCGGCGCGCGCAGTAAACATTCTAGTTCTGGACCCCTTTTACTCTGAGGACACCCTTCAAAGGAAATTGTGTTTTTTTTTAATGGCTTCGAGTATCAATGAATGGTGTTCTAAGGGTCCGAGACTCATTTAAGCCGACTTTTTTACTCATTATAAGCCGACATTTTGTATGTTGATTTCAGAGTTAACTCCATGGGGTACAGACCTTTAGGTTAACACTTGGGGACACTTGGGGTGGGTTTAGGGGACACTTGGGGACACTTGGGGTGGGAGTAGGGGACACTTGGGGACACTTGGGGTGGGCTTAGGGAACCAACTCCAAGGGATACAGCCCTTTAGGTTAACACTTGGGGACACTTGGGGACACTTGGGGTGGGTTTAGGGGACACTTGGGGACACTTGGGGTGGGCTTAGGGGACACTTGTTCAAACTACCAACACGTGACATCTTCTGCGCGGCCCTTCCGACATGTTCCATGCATGACGTTGTCACATCTTCTTCAAGTCCCTTGAATGATGTTCTTGCTATGTTGCAACATCTTCGTCAAGTAGCTTGCAATACATTCCTGATACATTGCAACATCTTCCTACTTGTAAGTAAATTGCACGACCTTCCTGATACATGTCTCACCTCGTCTTACAGTAACTTGCCAGATGTTCCTGATACGTTGTAGCATCTTCTTCAAATGACTTGCAACACGTTCCTGATGCATTGTGACATCTTCTGCGCGACACTTCCGACATGTTCCATGCATGACGTTGTCACATCTTCTTCAAGTCCCTTGAATGATGTTCCTGGTATTTTGCAGCATCTTCGTCAAGTAGCTTGCAATACAGTCCTGATACGTTGCAACATCTTCCTACTTGTAAGTAAATTGCACGACCTTCCTGATACATGTGTCAGCTCGTCTTACAGTAACTTGCCAGACGGTACTGATACGTTGAAGCAACTTCTTCAAGTGAGTTCAAACATGTTCCTGATACATTGCGACATATTCCTGATACGTTAAAACATCTTCTGAAAAGTGACATGCAATTCATATGATCGAATCAAAATGTCCTGCTCATCATCTCTGTCACACCTGTTGCAGTCATATTCAAAGACTTCTATGTCACTTTCTATTGGTGCTGCCATCATATTTCACAAACGTAGGCGTAAGCGAGTAAAAACGTAGGCTTAAGCGAGGTACTGACCGTTCTAAGTGCTTTGGTGGGGGATGGGGGCCTCTACAAAATCCCAAACATGGGTTAAGAATAGTTATGCCTCCACAAAATCCCAAGCATGGGTCAAAAAACAAGTGGTGAGGGGCTATCCCAAGCCCTTTCCCAACGGGCCCATCCAGCCCACTAAGCCCACACCGCACCAATCCCAAAAAACCATCCCAAACCCCAAAGAAAATGCTTGGATCTGATACTCTAAAGAACCCTGGGGGATTTTGTAGAGGCCTTCGCTGGCCTTGAACCCGTGTTTGGGATTTTGTAGTGGCCACTCTGGGGCCTAAGTTCAAGACGCATGATTAAGTATCACAAGACAGTGGCGGAGCACCCAAATATACCTGAATAGTACCTTTTATGTGTGTTTTCCCGTGGCGTTTGTTGGTATGTGGATGTGTTATGATGTGTTTACTTGCAATTACTTGCAATCATTTGGGTGCATTTTGGGTAATTTTGGCGCTTTTTGATGGCTTTGAATACCAATGACTGGTTTTGAATTAGAATCATAGGATTGAATTGGGATGTTTTGGTGGGGGATGGGGGCCTCTACAAAATCCCAAACATGGGTTGAAGAATAATGATGCCTCTACAAAATCCAAAACATGGGTTAAGACAGGTGGTGGACACCCCAAATGGGAGCAGTTTGGGATTTTGAAGAGGCCTTCACTGGCCTTCAACCCCTGTTTGGGATTTTGTGGTGGCCAGTCTGGGGCCAGAAAGGCTACTAGACGACGGTTGGCCCGAGAGCGTAGAGGAGCAAGTTCTTCTGTTGTTAGTATCAAGACCATATATTACAAGACAACATATTAAATATGTTTTATTTATAGGCCAACGAGAACAATACGTAGTATCAAGACCATAAATAACAAGACAATAGTTTGCATTATAGTTTTTACACACAGAAGCTTTTACACACAGAAGTTTTTACACACAGAAGCTTTTACGCACAGAAGTTTTTACATGCAGACACTTTTACACACAGACGCTTTTACACACAGAAGCTTTTACACACAGAAGGTTTTACACGCAGACACTTTACACACAGGTGCGTTTATAGACAGAAGCTTTTACACACAGAAGCTTTTACACACAAAAGTTTTTACACATATAAGCTTTTACACACAGAACCTTTTACACACAGAAGCTTTTACGCACAGAAACTTTTACACATAGACATCCTCGTTTGAATAAACCTAGTGTAGTTGGGTCCATCTCTTTGTAGGTATGGAAAAGTTTCCCAAGCTAGCAGGCTACAAAATGCAGTCTCATGCAAAAAGTAAGATTGTCTCTTGCTACAAAATGAATATTCGTTTCTCAGCAAGCCTGAAGAGGTCAAGATTCCAATTGCTACAAAATGAGTATTGGATTGTTCTTCTCAAGTCAAGTAAAGATCGCTCACAGCAGTCAAGGACCTCCTCGTCGGGTCAAACCATCTTGTAGCAACCAACCCCTGTAGCTCCCTGTCTCCCTCTTTTTGTCACAAGTTCAATTACTACAAAATGTCATTGCCATGATCCATCACGGCATAAATGCATGTTTACTACAAACTTGAAATCCAAGATGCAACTTCTACAAAGAAGGAATACCAACTACAAATCATACAGCTCCAAAATGCTACAAAATGGGTTTTGGTTTTAACATACCTATCAAAAATCCAAAAAAACTGTTACTACAAAATGACAATTGGATATGGCCCAATCGCAGTTTGCTACAAAATGGCAACCGACCCCAATCTAAAAACCTCCAATTGACTAAAAACAGCAGGTTGTACTTATCACAAGTCCACCCATTCTGTAGTGGAAATTCCAACGGGGATACATAGACACGTTTATTTTTACACACAGACGCTTCACACAGAAGGTTTTACACGAAGACACTTTTACACACAGGCGCTTTTACAGACAGAAGTTTTTACACACAGAAGCTTTTACACACAGAAGCTTTTACACAGACGCTTTTACACACAGACGCTTTTACACACAGAAGCTTTTTACACACAGACACTTTCACACACAGAAGCTTTTACACAGACGCTTTTACACACAGAAGCTTTTACACACAGAAGTTTTTACACACAGAAGCTTTTACGCACAGAAGTTTTTACATGCAGACACTTTTACACACAGACGCTTTTACACACAGAAGCTTTTACACACAGAAGGTTTTACACGCAGACACTTTACACACAGGTGCGTTTATAGACAGAAGCTTTTACACACAGAAGCTTTTACACACAGAAGCTTTTACACAGACGCTTTTACACACAGAAGCTTTTACACACAGAAGCTTTTGCACACAGAAGCTTTTACGCACAGAAGCTTTTACGCGCAGACACTTTTACACACAGACGTTTTTACACACAGACCTTTTTAACAGGACCAACCAAACTCGCAAAAAACCATCAGTTTTAGACACTCGAACCTTGTTTCGTGCGAAAGGGTTGCCGCCGGACCAACCAAACTCACCAAATACCTTCAGTTCTTGACACTCGAACCTCATTTCGTGCGAAAGGGTTGCCGCGGAGGATGTAAAATCGCAATTTTACCCCAGTTTTGACACTCGAACATCATTTCGAGCGAAAGGGTTGCCGCCGGACCAACGAAATTCGCAAAAAACCCTCAGTTTTTGACACTCAAACCTCATTTCGTGCGAAATGGTTGCCGCCGAGGATGTAGAATCGCAATTTTACCCCAGTCTGGGGTGCAAGCGCTAAAAGCAACACGAAACAAAAAAAACACAACAACGATTGGTGTAAATCACGTGCAAAAACAGGAAGTGCACGCGGTATGTTTGCAGAACATGCTTGGTCAACACTCCTTCGTTTGAATGTGTTTGAGCGGCTTTGACGTATTTTGAGTTTATTTGTTTTTGGTTTTTAGGGTTCTCTACAAAATCCTAAACAAGGGTCCCTTACGAATTGCCGCTCTACAAAATCCTGGTTCTCTACAAAATCCCAAACAGGGGGTTTCTTAAGTGCACCCTTAAAAAGTACCCTTTAAAACGCCTACAAAATTACAAACATGGGTCAGATGCACACGGTACTGCTACCCCAAAGTATCCCTCTACAAAATTCCAAACTTTAGGGTCATGCCCATATCATGCCCTAAAAAAGTGTAGAGGAAACTCGTGGAGGTATCTGTAGGGAATTAGGGAACATCATCTATAAATAAATGAAGGTTCTAATATGTTCTAATGGGAAAATCATCTATAAAATAGATGGTTAGCAAGTGTAATTACTCTCCATAATTTAAGAAAGCTATGGAAAAATATGGCAGCCATCCCCATTTAGTCTGATGATTACCTATTAAAATTGTGAATTTCCACCACTGTCTTAAATTCCAAGAGGGCAAAACAAATGAACATGTTGGTCCGGTGAACATTTACCATCAAACCGAACCGCAGATTCTGTCTGGTACAGGATGTAAAAGGGCGCTTCCTGTAGAGCAATATATACGTAATCATACATTGCATAAACCCAATGAACAAATCTAGATAAAGGTCATGCCTTACAACATGTCTTTTCTAAACGGTTTTTGCTAGATTGGCCATGAAAAAAAAACACGTTGGTTTGTTAATCCCTTGCTAAAAGCCGAAAGCTCAACTTTTAGATACCCTCCCGGCATTTTAACATAGCGAAGTGGAAAAGCACCATATTTAGCTTCAGTAAATCATCGAACTAAATGGACCATGTCCATGTTCCGCTCAATTACCATATCGGATACTCTTAGTCGTCGTGTTTTGTGTGGCAATCTAACCATATCATACCACATCTCCAAAACCACAAGAATCTAATCATCTAGTTAGGTATGGGTCAAAATTAGGTACCCCAAAATTATGGATGGTTAATACTAAACTAGACATTCACATCTGTGGTTCCCTAGGTCTTCCATTTTGACCCACATCTAGTTGTTGGCGATCTAATCCATCACAACGGCTCCATGCCTCCACCTCTGCTTGTTCTTCTTGTGACTCCTGTCGCCGACGACCGGTCAATACTGGACCGTTGATGGGATGAATATCACTGAATAGCCGAATAGCCTCTTGTGCTGTCATCAAACGTTTCATTCCAATTGGAGATCCCCAATAAACCGAAGTTTTAATGAGAAAATCATCAAACAAAATAGCGACTTTTCCAGCATGCCATGTTGATTACTGGATAATATCCATTGAAAAAAATCCAAGCTTTGAACCAGCTTCCCTCGTTCTTCTTGCAGGTATCAGGTACATCATCCTCATTTTTTCTACAGTGACAGTGGCACAGTCTGTTTTCCCCCAGTCATTGGACCATTTGGGTAATGTGAGCCTTGAAACCAATGGTGACTTGGGGTACCTCCATTTTAGGAAACCTCCACCGTCCCGCGCGCCTTGCTGGCCTTGCTACTGGCCTTACTGGCCTTACTGGCCTTACTGGCGCTGCGCCTGCTGGCCTTGCTCTTGGCCCTCGCAGGATCCGAGACTAAAAAAGGGGGGAAAGGTGGGGAAATCCACGTTGAATCAAAAACCATGTGAATGGAGGTTTATTGGTGGGAGAAGAGGAGATATATCCAACAAGGATGGGGGAAATTGGAGGGATCTAAAAGCAAAAATGGAGTTTGTTCAGAAACCAATGCCAGTGACCCAATCATCGGCTATCCCAGGGCTCCTCATCTGACAACCAATAATGAACCATGCCCCATTTACCAATTTTGTGATTTGGAGCGCATCAAAAAAACATACTGGTACCTTATTCAAAAAAAACGGGCCTTGTCACCTTATCATTGGATTACAACAGTATGTGGTATTCTTTGCACAGAGGGAAAAAAACCGATCGGCTGCAGTGAACCCCCACAGGACATCCAGTTCCAGGGGAGATCTTCAGTCAGTGCGAGGACTTTGTAACGCCTACATCATTACCAAGGGCCTCAAGATTACACGTGCATTTTGACAAAGGGGATCCCCGCTGTCCACAAAAAGATCGTTCAGAATCCAGCATGCCGATGATTTCCTCATAATTTGCAGCACACGTTGAGTCTTCGATCTGTGGTGCAGTTGGTTCATGGTTCCCAAATGGCTTTCACCGCTCTGGGCCTGGGAGAACTGCACTCAGAGCTTGCGCGGCTTGCGCTGGCCTCCATTGAGGGTAAGCGACGTGAAGTTAAAACGGTCGAGGAGTCAGACTACGGTCAGACTAGACTAAACCATCCCCAGTAAATATACATATATATATATACCCTGGGCGTCAATGTTGAAGTTTACCTCCTACGCGGACAATGTTGATGTTTGGGTTGGGCAAACATCGACATTCCCAATGTCGATGTTTAACCCCTGTGAAGAAATCTACGGACCTTGGAAGCGCAATGAAGTGCAAAATCATCATACATGTATTTATCATGCCAATTTCCCAGCATGTAGGGCCCTTGGAACTGAATTTGAAACCTACAAGATCCTACAGGTATTGAATTTACGGACAGGAAACAAATCAAGGAACCCTATTTGCAAATATACTGTCAGAGTTCACGGGCAAAACATGGGACCTTAAACGGTTTGGACATATACCACTGCCAAAAGCTCATGCCCCAGATTAATGTCCAAAAAAATCGGTAACTCGGTGTGGCCACTGAAAAACCAGACAAACCCCCCAAAATCTTTAGATTCTTGAGCGTGAAATAGCGTGAAGTACCCGTGAAGTTTGCGTGAAATGCGGTGTTTACCCGTGAAATGCGGTGTTTACCCGTGAAATGCGATGTTTACCCGAGGAAAAGAGCCACCCCTAGAATATAATGTGTTTTTGTGTTTTTTCTTGTTTTTTTAAACCAGTCTGGTCATCCGGATGCCAACCGCATCCAAATTGCTTGTCAAGAACGGCTGTCCCATGATGTCTTTTGTTTCCAAGATTGAGTTTGGGGGCATCTAGGGCAAAACACCTGCTCTCATGCAAACATATATGTATCGTTGAGTGAAAACAAAACAACATCCTATGGGAAATTCTGTGTCAAATGTGATTCAAAGTGATATCGCATGAGTTTGACTAATAAAGCACGTCCAAGATAAAGATCCGGCAGCAGTACAAAAGGTTGATAAATTTGCTGCACATCATGTCTCAAGGGTAAACATCGACATTGATGAGTAAACATCGACATTACACAAATGCGTAGGTAAACTTCGACATTAGTGAAATGCGTAGGTAAACATCAACATTGGACTCTCAGGGTATATATAGAATATTACATTCATATGATTCAATGAACAAATTGGTAAACCGCCATAAATCATCCCGAATGACTTTCCAAAGATGGCGACTGAAACCATCCCCAAGTGCCTCTGGCTGCTTGCTTGTTTCGCCTGAAGGTGGACGTGGAGTGTGGATATTGTGAGGGTCCAATTAACCCAACAATCACTGGCTAAAAAGGTCCAGCCATTGTTGGGGTTTCACCTTTGGGGGGTCGTTGAATCCCCCTGAAAATGATCAGGTCTAAGATGGTCCCTCTCAAAAAATCGCATTTAATAATGTGTTCGAAGCATGTTTCTTAGGCACATGAGAAGTATGACAGCATGTTTTTCCGAGTCCCCCGAAAAAAGGCGAAAATATCTCCGACTGATTTGTTGGTGAATTACGTTTCTATTTGGAACTGCATCCCAGATAATAAAGAGAGATATATCAGTGAACAAATTCAACATGTTTCTGAACCACTTGCTTGATTACACACCAAAATAATGATCCCAAATTTATTCCCATTTGGTGACCCAGCTTTTCGTGGTGTTCCCCTAATTTGTGTCCATGAGTTTCCAATTCTCTCGGATTCTCTCATTTTTCATGTGTAAACCATGGTAACGCCCTTACATTTCTGCAAAACCAGGCGAAAACCATTGTCACTCCGCGTTTTTGTACGGGTAAAACCACGGTATGTCGCACGACTTTTGATGGATTTCGTTCATCTTTCGCAAGGGTTCCTGGGCTTCCCCTGCGGGGTGACCGTGGCGACCGCGTGGCCGTGCGCGTGGCCGCGCGGGTTTCGCGGGTTTCGCGGGTTTCGCGCTGTCCTGAGGTGTGGGATTCGACGGTTGATATATATATATATATATAGGTTTCCCTGGGTGATCATAATCCCTAACTTCGGCAAGTCCCTACATTCACCATTATTCACCCATCAACCCGGATAATTTTAATGGCTCATAGAGAATATAAACTTGTTTACCAGACACATTTTTTTGTGATTTAAGCATCAAAGACTTGGGATTGAAGCAGCCAAAAGAATGGCAAAACCACATGAATTTATCTAGGGGATTATGATTATGTAGACCAGCCTGAACCGGAATTTACCACAAAGAAATGGTGGTTGTAAACAAACCACCAAGAAATGGTGCTTTACAAGCAAGAAAATGCGTTCATTGGGATGAACAAAACCCAGAGTGGGGATCTAAGCATTAAAAGCTAGGGAAACTCAGCCATGAATAACGGAAATAGCTAACAATGAAGGGCCCCCTAGACTCGATCTCAGGTGGAATAATGGTTGAGAATAAACTTGTTCGCTGCAACCCTGACGTTGCTCCGCGTCTGACTTCAGGTGGCTATGAAGATAAAGTTGATGCTATTACCCCAATCAACATATTGTTCATAGGGATTGGCGAATTTTGATCCTTCATGGAGATAAGGTTGATGTTATTGCGCCAACCAACATATTGTTCATAGGGGGTGGCGAATTTTGATCCCTAATGAAGATAAAGTTGATGTTATTACCCCAATCAACATATTGCTCATAGGGGGTGGCGAATTTTGATCCCTCATGAAGATAAAGTTAATGTTATTACCCCAGTCAACATATTGTTCATAGGGGTTGGCGAATTTTGATCCCTCATGAAGATAAAGTTGATGTTATTGCGCCAACCGACATATTGTTCATAGGGGCTGGCGAATTTTGATCCCTAATGAAGATAAAGTTGATGTTATTACCCCAATCAACATATTGTTCATAGGGATTGGCGAATTTTGATCCTTCATGGAGATAAGGTTGATGTTATTGCGCCAACCAACATATTGTTCATAGGGGGTGGCGAATTTTGATCCCTAATGAAGATAAAGTTGATGTTATTACCCCAATCAACATATTGCTCATAGGGGGTGGCGAATTTTGATCCTTTATGGAGATAAGGTTGATGTTATTACCCCAGTCAACATATTCTTCATAGCGGGTGGTGAATTTTGATCCCTCATGAAGATAAAGATTATGATTATGATGATGATGATGATCATGACGATTGCAAGTGTGGAAAAATGTCCGGGTTGGGGTGAACTTGTTATACACGTATGGCGTATTTTAAATGCTTATAGTAACTCACTTATAGCCACAACAATGATTGGGATACTGTGGGCCACAATGTGGTAAACCCAACAATAAACCCGATCACGGAGTATGTTTCTTTGCCACATGGGATCAATGGGATAATACATGGAGCGCTAGCCATGCGGATGACTTGGCTCATAAACAATACAGAGAAGTCAGCCAAAACGTGGAGTGCATCGAAAATAAACCCGAATTCTAACTTGATTACCATCTATTAAATTATATAACATACTTGGTGGCTCATTCCAGCTAGTACGTGGGTTACAACCCCAATTGTACATAGGCTAATTAGGGTTGGTCCAGTCACAACTGGGATTGCAACGCACTTACTCAGTGGGATGAGACAACAAGTAGACCCTGCCAAATAGGGGGTTGGAAGATTGGTGTCCACAAAAAAAAGAGATATTATTTTCAAGGTTCAGGGAAGGGCGACTGATCAATGCTGGGATCCTACCTATATACAAAAAAATGGGGTCTTCCCTTCTTTTCCTTGTTTGGGGTATAATCTGACTACACTATATATATATAAGACTATGACCTAAAATTGTATGTCATGTCATGTATTTAATATTATATGACAAAGTTATAGTCTGATTAATGCATTGTACTACAATTGTAATGCAATATGTGGTATTGTATTATATTGTCTTATATATATGTATTGAATATTATATGCTATATTACACCATGTTGCAGCTTCTCTGTTTAATCTCATTACTTCATGTATAATATATCATATCCTATATCAGTATCATAGTGTATCATACTATACTATACTATACTGTACTATACTATGCAATGCTATACTATACTACAGTATAGTATACTATACCATACCATACTATACTACACTATACTTTAATATGTAACATATATAAATATATACCATATCACCATATCTCATTCCAAACCTATATAACTCATCTTCCTAGGCCTGAGAATTCACCGCGGCAGTTTCTTACTAGTCTTTGTCAGGGACCCGATTGAGGAGTGGTAAACCATGCAGTAAGAACTCGATGGTTTCTTGATACGACCCTCAGAGTGTCTCTGTTGTTTGTTCTCAGTTAATCCTTCGTTTTTTGCTGGTGAAAATTAGGTAGAATGCTTTTGGGCTAGCAAGCTGTGGCCCGAAATCAGCAAAGAGAAATATTTTTTCCGAGCAAAAGGACAAGAGCGCGACCCAATATCATTCCAGAATATGGACTCCACCAAGAAAAACCGCAGCTTTGGGATACCCATGTATGAATATAAAGGTACCTGATATACTGCAGAAATATGTATGTGTGTATATACGTATATATATATAATTATACATATATATATATATCTAATTAGGTCAACGAATTATCGAATTATATATACATATATGGAGGTTTCCTAAAGTGGAGGTACCCCCAAATCATCGAAACCCACGGTGACTTGGAGATCCCTTATTTTAAGGATACACACACATGGCTATGGATCAAAATTGGGTACCCCAATCACAGGATGATGCTAAAACATGCTAAAACTAGAAAGCTGTGGCTTTCCAGGTCTCAAATTTTGACCCATCCCCTGGGTCCCTGAATTGACCTGGCGTACATCATATGGCTATGGGTCAAAATTAGGTACCCCAAAATTTGGATGGTGAATACTAAACTAGACATTCACATCTGTGGTCCCCTAGGTCTTCCATTTTGACCCACATCCATATGTTTGCCACGGGAAACAAAACCACTGGTTGTGAAAAAAGTCCTGGACTCGCGCTCCGTGGACCTGGAGCTGGATCTGGAGGAACAAACCGGTGATTCGAAAAATGGATTTCAACAGGAAAAATGCTGGGAAAAAGTGGGAAAAATGCTGGGAAAAATGGGTTTCAAGAGGAGAAAAGCTTGGCTTCTTGTGGATTTTCACAGGAAGAATGGTGGGAGAAATTAACTTTCATGGTGGTTGAATGGTGGCTACCATAATGTCTCATTTCGCACATCGGAAAAACATGCGCGGTGTCCCCCTAACATGAAACATCAGAAACCATTGTTTAGTAGGGGATTTACACATTTGGAACCATAAATGTTTCGGGTGTTGAACATTTGGGGGGATGGGATCGTGATGATTGCTATCATCAGTATCATGACTAATTCTGATAGGGAGGAATTGGGGGATCAGTTCATAGAACAGTATAGAACCCAGTACCTGGATCTAAGACCTAGAAGCCCCACATATATTTGATAAATCTCTGATATACTGTAGTCAACCATGATATACTTAAATATAAATCCCCGATTAAAACATATTAAAACCAGGGCTCCGAATCCAAGATTAATCAACATTTGATCAACATTTGATCCACCTTGATGTTTGGTCAACATTTGATCAACATTAATCAACATTAATATACATTGCTGATGTTTGGTCAACATTTGATCCTTGCGGTATCCCCATCCGATATCATCCGATACCTCGCGGTGTCACCGTGGCCGCACGACTACGCTTTCGACCACCTTCAAGCAGCAACGCATCACAAATGGACGGTACTGGAAGGGTTTCCTTGGTCATTGTGATTTAACCAAGCTATATGTGGATGGTGGGTGAGTTGGTCTGTAATTTGGCGAACTGGGTTTTATGGGTTTGTAACCAACTTACCTGCGCAGGGGATCAATTTTTATCAATGGCCAGGAATCAAAATCAAACGGAAGCAGCAAGTGTGGGTAGATAAACTTCGTACCTTTGCAGTGTTAAATGAAATAGAAACCTTCAAACTTTGTATCTTGCAATTCATGCAACCCTAGTTCACTGGGCTTGATTCAAGGGAGAACTTCGAGAAAACCATCGATTTTCCATCGATTTCCTATCCACATAAATGAAGGGTTCGATAGGTGACCAGTCTGCTTCTCTACTGAATCTCCAATTTTTTTGGGCGATGGCAACCACAAAACCCACAACCACTTTGAATGGTACCATCTACTTATCTTTCTTGGTCAAGTCCACATGTTCCACATGTTTGTTGATACAAATTGCTGGTAAATCAGAATATGAAATGCTGAATCATTGGTGAAATCCCTAATTGTTCATGCTTAAAATACCATTAAATGATTTCTTGTCGGAGATGTGTCATAGTGAAACCATCTGAAACCTTCGTTCTTCATGGCTACCCTCCTGTAAACGTTGCCATAGATGTGGACCAGCCACCATTTGCAGATCATTTCTTTAGGGAAACCATGGCTTCTCAATTTTTTTCTGTAAATCCTATGGTAAATCACCATTCAATCACCATTGAATCCCATTAAACCACCATTTTCCTATGGTTTTCCTATTGGTTTCCTATGGTTTTCCTATGGTTTTCCTATCACGGTGAAACCCAAGGGGTTCCTCACCTGGACGTGAGAGCGTCCTGGCTTGGCGCACTTCGCGCGCTTCGCGCGCTTCGCGCGCTTCGCGCCTCCGAGAGCCTGGAGAGCGAGTTTAGCTATATATATATATATGCTATATATGTATATATGTGCTATGTATATATGTGCAATATATAGGATACTAAATGCAATGTGTATATATATATATGTATGTATTGCATATATATATATCATATATACGATATTTGTATATATATATATCATGTATATATATATATACATATCATATATATATATATCACATATCATAGATATATATATATATATAATATATATATGATATATATATATATATATGTGTGTGTAATTTATATATATGCAATATATATATATATTATTATTATTGTTATTATTATTATTATATATATATGTGTGCGATATTGATATATATCATATATATATATATATACATTATATGATGTATATATTATATATTATATATACTATATATGATATATATATATACATATTATATATATATATATACATATTATATATATACTAATTGGTGGTTTCAACCCCTCTGAAAAAATATTAGTCAGATTGGATCAGCATCCCAACTATTGGGGGAAATAAAAAAATGTTCCAAACCACCAACCAGTATATGATATATATATATTATATGGTATATATACACATTAAAGATATATATGATTTTATATCTATATATATATACATATATATATATAATATGTATATATGTATGCCATGTATATACGTAATATATATCATATATATTATAT
The DNA here is from genome assembly GCA_947184155.2 of Cladocopium goreaui. Lineage (NCBI taxonomy): Eukaryota > Dinophyceae > Suessiales > Symbiodiniaceae > Cladocopium > Cladocopium goreaui. Next base: position 296,686 of record CAMXCT020006660.1, on the reverse strand, counting down.
ATCATATACATCCCGGCGGAAGGGAAACCGCGCGAGCGTTTTGATTGGTTGCTTCCAGGAGAGTCACAATCACCTGTAATTTACAATATAAAATGCTCTTCCGATCAGTTTGGATAACTGAATTTGGGTTCAAAAAAGTGGATGCAAAATCTATTGATGTTTAACAAATCCAGGTAAACATCATGTTGCAAGTAAAACGTAGTAAACGATCCCAAGGATCTCAGCAGCGTAGCAACCTGTAACGTAGTAAACGATCCCAGAGATCTCAGCAGCGTAGCAACCTGTAACGTAGTAAGAAAGTCCCAAGGATCTCAGCAGCGTAGCAACCTGTAACGTAGTAAAAGATCCCAGAGATCTCAGCAGCGTAGCAACATGTAACGTAGTAAAAGATCCCAGAGATCTCAGCAGCGTAGCAACATGTAACGTAGTAAACGATCCCAGAGATTTCAGCAGCGTAGCAACATGTCACGTAGTAAACGATCCCAGAGATTTCAGCAGCGTAGCAACATGTCACGTAGTAAACGATCCCAGAGATCTCAGCAGCGTAGCGACCTGTAACGTAGTAAGAAAGTCCCAAGGATCTCAGCAGCGTAGCAACCTGTAACGTAGTAAAAGATCCCAGAGATCTCAGCAGCGTAGCAACATGTCACGTAGTAAACGATCCCAAGGATCTCAGCAGCGTAGCAACCTGTAAGGTAGTAAAAGATCCTAGATGTCAGCAGCGTAGCAACATGTCACGTAGTAAACGATCCCAAGGATCTCAGCAGCGTAGCAACCTGTAACGTAGGAAACTATCTCAGAGATACCAGCAGCGTAGCAACCTGTAACGTAGTAAAAGAGCCCAGAGATCTTAGCAACATCGCAATATATCCTGTACGAAGTACAAGGAACGTTAACATGCCCCCCCACCCCACCCCAACCCCAACCCACACTAAAGAGCAATATATCCTGTACGTAACGAGGAACGTTAACATGCCCCCACCCCCACCCCACCCCAACCCAACCACTAGCATGGCAATATATCATGTACGAAGTACAAGGAAGTTAACATGCCCCCCCACCCACCCCACCCCCCCCAAGACAAAGAGCAATACCAAAAAAGAAGCAAAACGCACGTACGGTTTTCCTGCCGTAGGCATATACATAATACATACCATAGATATATATATATATATATGATATTATAGATATATATATATATATATGTGTCTGCAATATATATATATATGCATTTGAATATATGTATATATGTATACTTTCACATTTGTATAAGGGAGATTAACTATGAGTGCTTAACCAGTTAAACAAAAGTAGAAACATATGAGATTGCCAAGCCTACCGCCAATTCTAATTTCTCCAAAGAGAGGGTTAGCTGAGGTTATATCCCATGCAAACCCTGCCTTGGGCTGGGGGAAGACCACTTCTGATGGCTAATTCTCAAACTGTTCCTAACGCCAGGATGGGATTATATTTGTAGATACAATCCGTGTACCCATAGTCATACATATTATGAAAGTATACATGTTTAATCAATTTCATTCATGTTCATATCTTTATGTATGACAAGTAGTATTGTGCTTATGCGGGCGTGAGTCAAAATTAAAATCCTGGGGACTTAAGATAGCTTACTTAAGATGACTTAAGATGATTTAAGTCTATTAATTAGCCATCCAATTATTGGGGTAGCCCGATTTGACCCATACTGGCCCATACCCATGTATCGACACACACCGGTCAGCACCTTGTCGGGGTCCACCGCGCGAGGGTCGGACACCTGCATACGCAGTCTGCAGTAGGAAGGTTCACGGCCCTTCGGTTGACCATTTTGGGTGCGACAAAATGCTGATCAATGGTGGGTGTCACAGGACATTGCTTGGCCACCATGCTTTTTTTTGTTAAATTTGGTTAATGAGTTTCTGTCTCAAACACTTAACGTGACACCATTTTGCTGTCCAACATATTCCAACATGTAATCTCTGTGGCTTTGAGTATGGGAGTTCACCAACTAAAACAATTGAAACCATAGAAATCTGGTGACTCGCTGGGTTGCTTTGAGGTGAAATTTATGGCGCTTTAACTATCTGACTGTATGAAAAGTACGATGCGTTCTTTGTCCAGAAATGTGACGGGAAATGTCCGGGGCCCAACATACAACCGGATGATGACATTTATGGCTGATCGAGTCGGTTTAATCCAGACATTGTCTGGGATCATATTTCAATAGGGACGGTTAACCATGTTTGAATCCGGGCGAAGTGGCTTGGAGGAAAAAGGGAGAAAAAGAGAAAAATAGAAAAAGGCAACCAGGTTCACCACCAAATTGCCAAATATTGATCATTTTCCCCTCCATTTCTGGGGATGATTAATGATTAATACCCCAGGCTGGCAGGTCTCCAATTCCTGCTAGCCAATGCAGTAGACTGGGATGTGAACAGGCTTATTAACAACCTGGCCAGCTATTATAGTAATAAACAAATTCATGTCAATGTGGTAAACAGATTGTGAACCCCGTTGGATATTGCTTATGATACGCCGTACCCCAAAGTATGAAATAGGGTTTGGTTTTGATTGGCTTTGCCGCATCGTGACTATTATATTTACCAAAGCTTACCCCAACAATTGCCCAAATGTATGTTCAAGACTTCCTGCGTTTATCCCATCCCCAAACTTTTTTTTGTCAGTTGGAATCATCATCCCAAGCAGGTTCAAAAGTAGAAATGAGATACCCTTCAAAGTCTAAGTCACTACATTTTTCTTCTGCACTAGCTATAAAGACCAGTGCATCATCCAAGTATTGTTCAATCCCTATATTTCGTAGATAAAATCCAGATTCTCTGAAGATCAAAAATTCCCATTTGTTGATAGCTAATTCCCGCAATCTGTACCATCCCCATTGAACAAGTTGGTTCACCCGTACTTATTGGCTTACATGGCGACGTTGGCGAGTGAGGTCGATATAATTCACTCATCGTGACAGACAAATGATGTTGTTATACATGTCCCCATTACATCCCTACACAAACCTATTTTACCCCATGTGATTATGCCCCAAGGACCCACATTTCCAGTGGGTTTTCTACATTTCAACTATGAATCGAAATACAATAATTGTTTTTCAGTCGGTTTCAGAGCTTAAAATTCCTTCTTCCTTCTTCACGATGAAATCACTATGCTTCGTGGTTAAACCACCGTTTTTCACGGTAGTTTCCAGCACTTGTCTTCATTAAACCACCGTTTTCGATGGTAGAACCACCACTTTTTCCGGGTGTTTTACCCACCGGGTGTCCCGCTTCCCGGTGTTTTACCATCACCTCGAGTTCCCCGCCGTCGCTCCCGTGAGCGGCGCCGCTCGCGACGGCCTCGAGCCGCGGCCGAAGCGACGGCCGAGCTATGGCCAATAAAGTGTATACAAAGTGTGGTGCCCCATAGTTAGCTAAGTTGGTTTATAACTCCCATAACTATGGTTTATGGCAGATATAACTATAGTTAATCGGGTTTATAAACCAACAAACATAACTGGGGGGCACCATCCTGTATAGTTCTATTCATATTGATTATAGATTATATATCTATACCTATATCTATAGTTCTATTTATATTTATATCTTTATCTGTTCTATGTGTGTATATATATATATATGTTTATATCTAAAATCTAAAATCTATATAATGGAATGGAATGGAATGTAATGTGTTTGAAAAATGATACAATGTATACAATATGATATGATATTGATGTAATATACAATATGATGCTATACTGTATGTATATTATAATATGTACATATAGAACCATATATATATATATTGTATAAAATACACTTAAATATACATAGTATATTGAATATAATATATATATATATATATGCACGATATACATTGTATACTAAATATATATATATATGGTGTATCATTGTGTATATGTTGTGTTAGATAATATATTGGTGTATAATACTATAATACTAGATATGTTGTCAATCATAGGTAATATCTGGCCTACATCAAGGTACAAAGATGAAGATCAAGATGAACCATTCCAAGATATCCAAGGGCATATCCCAGCACTAAGCAGTAAGTAGCTCCCGCATGAGCCACTTGGTCGAATCCCAATATTTGCTAGAGTACCCTGGTACCGTCTGGTAATTTCGTACGTAGCTATAGATGGCCCATGTGGTTCGATGATTTACCTATTAAGAGTGGTGATGTTCGATAAACATCGATCACAAATTATTAGATGGTACGTTCGCAGTCTTGTTAGTTCCATCCCCGGTTTTAAGTTGGTCTCCTGAAAAAAAACATGCTGCCTCCGAAAATTGCGCATCCCGAAAGCATTTCCAGTTTCACAGCATATCATACACCAAATCTCCATTCTCGCTGCTTGAGTCCCCATTTGGACTTGACAATATTCCACTATATTCTAAGTCTTCTTGCTTGAGTCACGATTTCCTAGGTGAAATTCCCCAAATTCACCATGTTGTATTGATGTTTTTCTCAATTGAAAGGGTGCTACCTTGACATGGCTAACCCTGGATACCCTACACCATTTTTGTTAATATGTATGTAATTTTAACATAATTACAGTGTTAAATGCTTTTTTCTGGTGATCATTCATGAATATGCCCTTCTGTTCAATAATGATTCTCCATTGAAGTATCTAAAATTTGACACTTCCACCTCCCACTAATCTCCCATTCAACTCCCATTGACCTACTATTCACGTCAAAATTTGGTACCCGAAACAGGATGGTTTACGATCCTATTGACCAATGCATCTGTGCTTCGGTAATGGCTTGACCCATACCCATCTCATCTCAAATGATTAGTGTATTCACCCCTAGTTTTGGGTGAGATTCACTACTGGTGCATCCCAGGAATCACAATATCCCCAGTTAGAAACTGGGTCCTGCACATCCATCCCTTCATAGCTTCCAGAGTCACAGACTTGCCATTTCTCCATCTTCATTCCGTACAGATTCCCCCCACGGGCCGTCAAGTTGACGCTTCCGAACAACAAATCCATACCAAAATTCCATCAAAATCGGGTTCCTATGTAGAAAACCAAAGGCCATACGGACCATTTACTGCCCTTATCAAACCAGTTTGAACCATATTAAACCAGAGTTCGCCATATCATTCCATGGATTACAGCCAAAAAAAACACATAGTAGAAAACTCCATAAAACTCATGTGTGTAGTCCCATGATTCACTAATCTTAGTAAAGCAATGTCATAAACCACGCACAAAAATTGATGTTTCAAAACACACCCATAAGGGGGGTATATTTGGGGATGGTGGATCCTATTGCTTAATAGAAACCCCCATATATCAAAAATCCATCAGAATCATTTTAAATCCATTTAAATATATATATATATATATATGTATATATATATGTATATATTACTAATCAATATAATCCCATGCTCCCTCCATAGCCATCCACGGCCTCGACGTCTCGAGGCGCTGCGCCAGTCACCCGGAGGAGGACCGGGGCCTGGCGACGGGCGATACGGACGATTGGGGTTTCATGGGAACTGGGATGATTAGACGCTAATTATGGGGCTTGAACTAGTGTAACTGTAGTTCATAACTAGGCTAACAACTATGGTTATGGTTTAATAATTTTGATATGGTTCATTCATGCTCCATGAGGTGAAAATCCTACTAAACCTCCATAAATTGGAGGTAAATCATTCCATCCATTCGGAATTACACTCTAGTAAACGAGCGTAGATGTGGAAATGACCCATGTCTAGCTATTAAAAATGATGATGTTCCATGGCAAATTGTTTCACTAAGGAACTACTTGCATTGGGACTTCAAGGAAAAATTAAGATTCAATAGATCCGAAGGGAACATCGGGATTGAATCGCCATTTCATCCATGAATATGTAATTTGGCCATCCAAAATAGGGATTTTTGCATGTATTGGAAACATTGGAGGCTTCACCCAAGAAAAATTGGGATGGAATCAACCAAACAAATAGGAAATGAAGCTTCACTGGATCGGTTGAAGGGAAAATTGGGATTTGTTTATGGATTTAATATGAATTACAGTAATCACATTTAATCAAAGATTGCCATTGAAACATCCCAAAAATGAATTGTTCAATGGATTGGAAGAGTTTTTGCAGGAAACCAGTGTTTTTAGTTGCAAATCAAATATGTTTTTTGTTGCAAATGGTTCATTGTTGAATGGGTTGAAAGGGAAACATTGTGAGTTGTAACAACCGATGAGTTGGGACTTCATCAACACAAAAATGAAGATTCCGTGGATCGGGTTGCAGGGACAACACAATTTACATCAAGCCAGGGTTCAAAACACCCAAATGAGGGTGAGACCGCCAGTTCTGTTTGTTTGGGGATGCAAGAAACATCTGAAAAAAAAGAATATGAAAAAGGAAAACATCTGAGGAAAAACATAAAACCCATGAAAGATGTGCCTTTTGTTCAGAGATGTATTCATGATCTTTTTCAAACTGATCAAACGTCCCGACATACAGTATGTTGAGCAAAATTATCACATGTTGAAATATAATGATAGTAAATATGATATATGAAGATGAACAATTACAAAAGAACAAAATCATCCCTTCCCAATGGGTGAATAACCCGCATTGCCAGTTGCTCTTAAATGCCGCTCAAAAGTAGCCCCAATAGTTGGGGTGGTACCCGGTCAAGAGACATTGGTTTGTTAAGGCGTTGGCAGACTCAAAAGTTCAGCATCAATGATATATTTACCATCAAAAGTTAGATATATTATACCATGATATATAACATTATTTATTTATCAAGTAAACCTGCACAAATGTCCCATAGAGTCCGCACATCACACTTGATTTCCTAACAAGACCAGCGAGATAGATCACCATGCCAATGCCACTTCCACCACCATGTAATGAAACCATCTGGGTTTGTCTCAAAATGTGGAAACCCAAAATTGAGTTGTATTGATGTGTCATCAAGTTAGGGATGAATCAAACCTTATTATACATTACTATAGGTTTACTATACTAGTACCATATGTTGTTTGGATGAACATTCCAATTACCAGCCCAATATATGACATAATAGGGAGTAATAGGTATACACCAATGTATAATCAAATGTATAATCAAGTATGTTACCATCCATTTTACCGTCATATTGGTGGAACATCCATTTACGTCCTTTTACCACCCCAAGAATGGTGTCCACCAGGGGTCCCAGGGGGTTGACCCAGGACCCAACCGGGCCCCCCCGCGCTCCGCCCGGAGCGGTGGGATATGAACATGGCGCAGGGCATTCGTTGGACCTGCCAGCAGATGAATTCATAGGCCCAATAAGGGGCACAAAAATCCATAGATCCAATGATCCAATATTAGAGGTCTAGACTTGAAAGAAAGGCTGGTTATTTCATCTAGTAAAAAAAATCTGGGAAGGAATTCGGCTCTTGGTGGATGCTCATGGCTCATGGCTGACTCCGATATTTGAACCAGGTCTTCAATCGGGGTCCCAAGACAAAGCCAAAGGACCAAAATGTTGGCGATTTCCAATGTATGAATCACCAACTTGAAACCCTGCTCCCCAACCAAGAACATACCATCTGGTTATTTAACATAGCCATGGAAAATCACCATTTTTAATAGGTAAACCATCTATTTCTATGGGCCATCTATACCATGGCTATGTTAGTCATAACCAGGTTGGGTAGATTGGTTTCCCCCAAAAAATAAGGCCATTGCATCATTGCTGGACTCCTGGACTCGATTGCGGCATGTCCCAGGAAATGGTTTATAAACATCCACAATGATCCCCAATAAACCAGTAAACCAGTATATCATGTGGTAAACCCAGGAACAAACCATCCCCAAAAACACTAATTTTTGATGGGTGCGATTGAAACCATCCCCAAATGGTATATAGATGTATATAGTATATGGGTTTATTAATCCCTTCTTCCTATTACTAAAACTGCCCCAAATAAAAAAAAGGATTGGTCCGTATGGCACTTCCGGTTTTTTGGTTGGGCACAATTGGATTCTTAATTGTGGTCATTAATTGAGAATCAATAGGAGCACAGGATGGTGAAACAATGGGTTCAACCCCCTATTAATAAAAATGAATTGCCACCTGGAGGTTTTTTATTAGGGTCCCATCTCACAAGTTTATATGTTATATATATATATAGATATTATTATTAAGGTGTTCATTCGAATATTGGAGGAAAGCTTCGAAATCCAGTTTTTGGCAATATTCTATATAGATTTTTGGAAGGGATTTAATCAAATTTGAAATCGAGCTTTTCTCTATTTTAAGGGTTTTCATTGGAAATTTAGGGGAAAGTTTCGAAATCCAGTTTTTGGCTATGTTTTATATAGATATTTTAAAAGGGATTTAATCAAATTTGAAATCGAGTTTTTTTCTATTCTAAGGGTTTTCATTGGAATGTTAGGGGAAGCTTCGAAATCCAGTTTTGGGCAATGTTTTATATAGATTTTTAAAAGGGATTTAATCAAATTTGAAATCGAATTGTTTTATTCCCCAACAGCGTAAGATAATGGGGTTTTCAGCCCTGAATAGCTCCGGTGTGCACTGGTGCAGGCGCTGGGTCAGGTTGATCAAGATTCCGGAGAAGGTTCCGAACGTTCCGGAGAAGCTTCTGGGAGGCTTTGGTGCAGAGCCAGATCAAGTTCAACACGGTTCCGGAGAAGGTTCCGGAGAAGGTCTGGGAGGCTTTGGTGCAGAGCCACGCTAGGTCAAGAGGTTCCGGTGAAGGTCTGGAACGCTTTGAAGTTCCGGGAGGCTTTGGTGCAGACCAAGTCAGGCTCAACAGGGTTCCGAAGAAGGTTCCAGAGAAGGTTTGGGAGGCTTTAGTGCAGAGTCAGGTTCAATACTGTAGGCTTCCGGAGAAGGTTGCAGAGAAGGTCTGGGAGGCTGTGGTGCGGAGTCAGGTCCGAAGGAGGTTCCGGAGAAGCTTCTGGGAGGCTTTGGCGCAGAGCCAGGTCAGGTTCAACAGGGTTCCGGAGAAGGTTCCAGAGAAGGTCTGGGAGGCTTTGGTGCAGAGCCGGGTCAGGTTCAACAGGGTTCCGGAGAAGGTTCCGGAGAAGGTCTGGAGGCTTTGGTGCACAGGTCAGGTTCAACAGGGTTCCGGAGAAGGTTCCAGAGAAGGTCTGGGAGGCTTTGGTGCAGAGCCGGGTCAGGTTCAACGGGATTTGCGGCAATTTAGCTCACGGAAACCAACCTGAGGTGTTTCCAGCGCTTGGCCTCGCAACACGCTTCAGCAAGAAAACGTTGCGGCTGATGGGGATAACACCGAAGCTTATTTTAATTATTAGGGTTTTCATTGAAATATTAAGGGCACCCTAATACAAAAAAAAAAACCTAGTAATAAAACTAGATCACCGTGTTTACCATTTGGCGGGGGGAGTGGGGGGTGTTTTAGCAATAGGGAGAGAGGATTAATAGTTTTACCACCTTAGATCACTTATATTCTGGTTGGGTAGTCAATATTCCTATGAAATGCCCAACCAGCTATATAGTATATGTATATAGTATAATTATGTATGTATGTATGTATATATATATATAACCATAACCCATTAACATCCATTCACCCTCTATATCTATGGCTCATTTGTCTCCTCTTCTAGCGTTTTTCCCCCGTTGCCTCGCGGAGACCGGGATCTTTGCGTCGGTCGAGCGCTGGACCTCGGGGCAAGTTCATGGTAACTATGGTTTAACCAGGTTTAATGGGATGTATATTATAGTTATGTGGTTTGATGGATTTATGGTATAGATATTTCATGATATGTATACAATTATAATATATTATAATTATAGTTAATGGGCTTTAAAAAACAACAAACATCATTGGAGCACAACTCGCTTGTAGATGTCCCTTTGAGTAGCCTAAATCCGACCCTAGCACTATGAACTGATGATCCGATGGTTGTTTCCATGGCTGGAAATAAGGCAAAATTTACAGGAAACCATGGCTTTTATGTACTCATTTTGTTTTCGAGGTGTCCTGAAAAATGCCCCTCCAATTCCAGGATTCGTAGCTACAAAACCAGGAAAAAAAATGCAAAAACCCTCCGGTAATCACATTTGATACAAAGCGAGCTTTACGGCTGGTAAAATCATGGAACTAAATGGTGGATTTTCCAGCAAGTCAGGTTTGATTACCGGAGGGTAAACCCATATAACTAGCATTTTTTGTATAATCCAAACAAATCAAACAACCTCAATTTATCGGGCCATCTATAAGCTACGTATGTTAGATTGCCAGAGGGTACCCTGGGGTAAACCAACATAGATTCCAGCTATATCCCCCTGATTTCCAATGATTTCCTATGAATATCCCATTAGACCAACATTTTTGATGGTTAAGTCTCCAGTTTTGCTGCTTCAATGCCATTAAATCACCATTTTTGTTGGATAAATCCCATGAAATCACATTGTTTAAAACAATTTTGCTGGTTATGTCATGTTATATCACCATATGAAACCATATCAACCCATATAAACCCCGGAACCCACATGACGCTGGCTCGAAGCCCACGTGCCTGGGGGCTTGCCAGGGCGACCAGCTGCCTGAAGGGGATTCAACCAGCAAAAACTGTGATTTAACCAGTCAAATTTGTGATCTATGAGGATTTCCCATTGGCATTGACTGGCGATCTCATGGGAATGTGTAATGGAATTCCCTATTTCAAACCCTCAGCTATAAGATGACAGTTGGTGAAAATGGCGACTCCGGAGTATAAATCTATAGAAGCCCCTGGATCAAGGCCTATGTCGGTGTGGCATGGTGTGGTTGGTTTGCTTTTAGCAAAGCTGAATGCATGTTTGTGTGAATAAATCTTTGCATACCTGTGTATCTACTAGTATATATATATATATATATTATACAAATACATAACAATATTACAATTATGTGTATGTATATATGATATTATATTGTACAAACGAAATATAAAAGGAACATCGGATTTCTTCCAATTTACCAAGCATTTCGTTGCTGAGACTTATCCCCTATTTCAGTGGCTACATACCCGAATTGGCATCACTTGTGGTGAGGTCGACCAGTGAGGTTATGATTTGCCCAGGAAGCATCCTTCAATTAGTCACGTTCATTTTTTTCTTGGCCCAACTATAAAGATCAAAGATCAGATGGTTTGGGGATAAGTCCGAAAAAAATGAGAGTTCGAAATGTTATATGGAGGTTTCCTCAAGTGGGGGTACTCCAAATCATCCAAAATGATATTCTTTTAGTATTGAAACCCATGGTTTTAAAGAGCCATAATCATTTTAAGAAACCCCATCTACATATCCTACTTACAAGGGACAATGAATCGAACGACAAACAAATGATAAATATAACAAAAATCCAATCATCCAAAATAATCCGACAATCATAAGCAAAAGACATGATTGGACATAGATTGCATAGGTATAGAATATATGGAACGCGTAGAATCAATAGAATATATACAACACGTAGAATCAATAGAATACGTAGAATATATCCAAAATAACCCGACATATCTGTATGTAGGTATTTATATTTATACATATGTAACCATTATCGAAAAACAATGGTCAGTCACTCCATAATCTCAACCCCAGATTAATAACCCATAGCCCATAGCCCATAGTTTCTTCATTCGGATGGTGCTCACTAGTTTATCAAAGGAAGTTTAGAAGTCAAACTTCCGACAATATGGAGAAATGAAAAGCAGAGATGGGAAGAGTCAGAGAAGAGAAGGGAAGAAGAAAGAGAAAGTCTCCGAAGAAAGAAGATCCAGGTGCGCGAAAAGGTAGGAAAGTCGCGAAACACAGCGCTTTTCCAATGATTTGTGGCTCCGGAGGGTCGAAAAGTAGGCTCGCTAAAGCGGCGGGTGCGGAGCCAGCTGGCCAGATGAGAGATGAAAAATTGCACACCGTTGTGGCGCGAAGCACATTTGCAAGTGAAAAAGCTAAAAACACCTCACGTTCGGACAACTTTTCGAAGTTGCGATGTCGAAAAAGTGCATGCCGTTGTAGCGCGAAGCACATTTGGAAGTCAAAATGTACAAAACACACTAGGTTCGGACCACTTTTGGAAGTTGAGATGTCGAAAAAGTGCACGCCGTTGCGGCGCGAAGCACATTTCGAAGTCAAAAGTGCAAAAAACTGAGGGGTTCGGAGCACTTTTGGACGTTCAGATGTCGTTTTGCGTGGCAGGCACAAGGGATTGTGTACGTTGTCAAAAGTGAGCAAAACGTGAGGGTTTTGTAGCATGTCCAAAAACAATGGCAGGCGTGGGACATTTGAAGAAGATCTGCAAAGATGCATTCTCCGCGGCAGGCGCAGTACAAGAGACATGTTCATCAGAGCTGTTAGGAGGTCGGGGCACTGATTTCCTGAGAGGTTGCATTTTGGAGCATCAGATCTTCAGGTTTGCTGAGATGATTTTGCGTGACAGGTGCAGCACTTCGTATGACCTGGCATCACTTTTTGTGGCAAGCGCAGTAGTTTAGACAGATGGAGTGGAAAAATCGCAAAACGCATTGGTACGAGGCCGTCAGCTCTGCACTCAACTTTCCATTTCTGAAGGACGTCTCGCGGAATTGCTTCGTTTTTGATGTTGTCAACTCAAAAAATGAGGAAGTCTCGCAGAATTGTTTCGTTTTTGACGTTGTCAAGCTCAAAAATGAGGAAGTCTCGCAGAATAGCCTCGTTTTCAAGCTTGCAAAGAGACAACTACAACTGCATCTACAATTACAAGTACCACTACACTACACTACACTACACTACACTACACTACTACTACAAGTACAAATATACTACGCTACATTACACAACACTAGTTACACTACGCGACAAAAATTGCATCAAAATTACGCTACGCTACACTACACAAGTTACACCACAACAACAACAACAACAACGACAACAACAACTACTACTACTACTACAACTACTACTACAACTACTACTACTACTACTACTACTACTACTACTACAACTACTACAACTACTACCACCACAGCTAAAACTACAATTACAGCTACACTACATTGCACTACACTAAACTGCAATACATTACAGCTACAAATACAACTACAACTACACTACATTACACAACACTACACTACTCTAATTCCATTACATTACGCTACAACTGCAACTACCACTACATTGCACTACACGACACTTCACTACAACTACAACTACACTACTTTACACTACAGTACACTAGACTACACTACACTATACCACGCTACAGAACACAACACTACAGTACACTACAATACACTACACTAATTACACCACACCACAACTGCAACTGCAACTACACTACACCAATCACACTACTTTACAACTGCAACTTAAAACAGCAACTACAACTACAACTGCACTACGTCACACTACATCCAGCAGTTGTGGTGAGGTGACCACTGCAGCCACCATTGCAGCCACTCCACAAAACACAACTCACAACTCCAACCACCTTTCGGTCCATCAGTGGATTCGCTCTGCCATCCGTGATTCACAACAACCAACCTCTCCTATAGGTTTACTGTCTTTGAAACTTCCGCCACCGCCTTGTGCGGTACTACTGGTAATCACTTCAATGCTACCCGCGATATTCAACAGCTCAACAGCCGGTTTGTTCATCCAGGGTGACATCCACAGCCAGAAAAATCCAATCGCTTCAGGGTCATCCCATGGCACCTCCATTGGGATCCCAGCGTTCCGGCGAGCGCCGCTCGCCCAAGCCGGTTCCGCCCCAGCGCGGCAGCGGCGGCGCGTCGTGCGCGGCGTGCACAGAGCGCGCCGGGGCCGCGGGCTGGGCGTCCTCCATACCTTGCGAAGGGATACCCCAGGGTAAACTGGCCGTAGATGTGGAAGATCAACCATTTCTAGATGGATTTCCTAGGGAAACCATAGGTTTTCCACATCTACGTTAATGTTTACCCTTGGGTAATCGCCAAATTGTGATGGGATAACCATTGGGATCTGGTGATTAATGGGATCCAACCACAAGAAAGTTACAGAAATTTGTATATCCCCAGATACATTTAACGAACCAAAGTTATGTCACTTATATATATATATATACAAAAACTAAATTAAATGTTAAATATCATATGTCAAAAATATTACATATATTATATCATATATTATATATCATATATTATATATTATATATTAAATAGTATATACTATATATTATATAGTTTATATTATATATTATATGTTTATATTATATATTAAATATTATGTTAGATATTATATATTATATATATTATATATTAAATCTTAAATATAATATATTATATATCATATATTATATATTATCTATTATCTATTATAAATTATATATTATATATTATATATTATATATCATATATACTACATAATATATTATATATTATATATCATATATACTACATAATATATTATATATTATATATAACATATCAAATATAATATATTATATATAATATATAATATATTATATATTATATATAATATTATATATATAACTTGGTAGTCTCTCCGCTACCAAGGCTCCCAGCTACCAAGTTGTGATTCTGTTTGCTGAATCTAGAAGCCTCTTTTTTCAACTGAAACGTTGAATCCAGATTTCTCCCCGCCTTAGTTAGACCCGTTCATCACCATGGACTTACAACGCTGGAGCTGGGCGCACCCATCAGTTTCCGATACCAAAAAGGCACGTCCTGGGCGGTTTTGAAAGTTCACCAACTTGGGCTTAGTAATGCTTACCCTCTGGTAATGACTAACATAGCTATTGAAAATGGCTATTTATAGTGGATTTTACCATTAAAAATGGTGATTTTCAATAGCTATGTTAAATTACCAGAGGGTACATATTGTGACAATGATACTGATATCTATAGATATCTATATTGGACATGGATGATTAAGCAGTTGTTTTCGTATATGCCTGGACCTTCGAAATCCCAAGATTGTTTTGTCTGTTTCACCTGCTTCCCACTCAAAACCATCAAACGGACCCAAATAGTGTCTGTTTTGATTTTTGAAGGTTGGAGTCATGAGGAAGTCTCAGCTGGTTTTCCAGTTCAAATTAAGCGATATGCGCAGCTTCCATAACAAATTGCGCCCTTCATCCATCAAGCATACTTGGGGGGTGTTGGAATGTGGTGTGGAATTATCCCACAAAGAATCGCTCACATTCTGGTAAAACGCCCAAAACGATCATTTTGTGGGAAAACGTCCCCGAACACAGGTGCAGAGCACAAGTCCCAAATATATTTGGGAATTTGAAGATTCAAGTGTACAGTATATTGCATGAAATTATGTCATTGAGGTCGTATGAGGCCGTTGTAATTCACCCAAAGTCCTTGACGAAAGAATCTGAAGATAAACCACCAGGACGAAAACTCCACTGGGCAGATAGGTCAAGCCGCTTCAAGCTACTCTCTTTCTTGTCGATACACTATTGTATGGAAATTTGCCTTGGAAAACCAAGCCCCTGGAAATTTGCCCCTGGAAACCAAGCCCCTGGAAATTTGCCTTGCTTTAGCATGTCAATGTTGTATCTTTGTGTATCAAACCATGCGTTCTCTGAAGTCCAATGGTCAGTTTTGCTCAGAAAATGTTAGGCCGCCCGCAACTCAAAAAGGGGGTAGCCACTGTAAGTACTAAACCATCATCCAATTGTGGAGTAAATCAAAGTTGTTGATGGCGTTTATAATAGCAACAAAACATTATCTGATTTGGTATAATTAAAAAATATTAAACAACATAGAATCATTCTCATATGTTATCCTTACATATATGTTTAACCTTTGCGGTGTTCATCCTATGATCCTATGCTATCCCGTTATCCTGAGCTTGGCTTGTGTTTTGTCGTTTGTTTTGTCACTTAAACAACCGCGTCCTGGGATGGGGCCAGCGGCCGCTGGCTGCCGCCACCGCCGCCGCCGCCGCCAAACTTCCCTGCGCAGGTGTGTTTTTTTTTGCACCAAGAGAAATACACGCGACGTATTGTCTATGACATGATCTATGGGGTTATATCATGTCATGGTGATATAATGTATATATAACTTACAATTTCGTGGCACCCCCGGCAGAGATTGAAACCCAACAGTATCGCTGTTGGGAATATGACATGATTTGCGGGTTATCAGGTGTGATCCCAATTTCCCAAACTTGTAGCTATCACCTTTGATGGGTTGGAGCAACCCTGGTTATTCAGCAAGAAATGGGTGATTTACAACCGACCAACTTCATATAACCAACAAAAGAATACATGGTTGTGGGGATAATTATGATTCATGGAGTACCCTATTTGCAAACAAAGCAATTGTGGGTAAATCGAAACTGAGCCTTAGTTCTTACTTTCGGATCCTTTTGGGTCATCGTTTGAGGACATTTGTTCAACTCCGAAACTCATCCAAATATGTGTACATAATATTATATATACAGTATCCATGGAAATCAGAGGAATACTTAAATACCACATGACCCTAGTTGATCTACTGCAGGATACCACAATTAGATGATTCATCATAATACAATCAACCAACGACGATATAACCTATGGTGTCTACGTCAGGGTTAACATAATTTAACAATGTTGTTTAAACGTCTCTTGGTGGATACCATGTGCGCACTATATGCAAGGTGGTGCCCCACAATTATAAGTTGGTTTATAAACCATAACAGTATAGATAGTATCTATGGTTTGTACATAAATCTACCATATTATCTATAGATTTCCAAACCATAGTATCTACCATAAACCCTAGTTGCTGGACCACCTTGTGTAACCATTCCTGTGACTCGAACATGTATCTGTCTCAACCATGATCATGTAGATATGTCAACATTCAGCTGCCCAAACATAAAGTAGTGAAAAACAAGCCTCAAAAAAGTTTGGGAAGTCCTTAAAAATGCTCTTCACTAGGACGATTTGTTTGTCCCGTCCGCTGTTTCAGAACAAAGCAATGTATATCTCTCTGCGGATCTACGTTATGATTCTGAGGGCCATTTCGCATGGCCTGCGTGATGGATCGAATTTACTAGTCGTTTTTTATTGAACTTATTTTAAAGGTTACGAATCTGATCCGTGGTCCAAGACCCAAGTAGAAACTTCTTTAGAAAGTTCTTTGGTAGGAGTCTATGGGGAAAGGGTATTGGAAAGCCAGGAAAAACTTTTGTCCTGGCGGTGTCTTGGACTAACAGACTGTAGAGTGTGTCCCCTCCACGGAACAGCCCCACCTGGTGGCTTCTTGCTAGGTGGTTTCCTCAAGGACAAATGAAGTCACGCATTTTTTGAACATCCTCAGGATATTTCCCTATGCTTCAAGAAGATAGTGCAGCCACAAACGCAGGCCACCCACTTTGCATCAGAAGAAGTGGAAGTGGGCGCCCCGCACGATACCCCCCGTGCGATACCCCAGGAGAATTGTTTTTGTTTCTTCTTTTGGAACATCCCCAGTTAGATTAATTGGTTGGATTTTCGCTGGGTTCGATGAATGCGTTATTTAATAATAATATCCAGAGAATCACTAGCCAATCAATGCCTTCTAAACATCAGCTCGCCTAGCTCAGACACGGTAAAGCGTAACGCTCTTAACCTTGTGGTCATAGGTTCAGGCCCCGCCTCTGAAGTTCTTGTCTATAATTTACCAGTAGTACCGCACAAGGCGGTGGCGGAAGTTTCAAAAATAGGAAACCTATAGGAGCTTGTCAATTGGGACGTACATCCAAGCAGTGACGATGACAAAGTGCGTCCTCTTCTTTGTCTTTGTCCCTGAGTGATCCTTGACTTTTGCCTCGGTGAAGGGAGGTCGGGCTGTCGCGACTGGTGATGTTTTTCATCTGGGAATGGGGTGATGTTTGGATTCTTCTGTAGATAGAGAGTGCCGTGCACCTAAATCACTTCCCACGAGTTGCTTCTGCATACGCTAGCAACCCCTATCGCTTATAAATGGGACGATAAAGATCCGTCACCTGAGCCAGTTGTAATGATATATTATGTAATCCCATGTGACATCATTAAAAGACACATATATATATATATCTACAACATATATACAAAATATACAACATATACGTACGTGTATATACATATATACATATATGTATATATACATCTATATATACATATATACGTATACACATATATATATATACAATATATATATATATATACAATATATATATACAATATATATATATACAATATATATATATACAATATATATATATACAATATATATATATACGTGCATATATATATATATACACATACATACACATACACATACACATACACATACACATACACATACACATACACATACACATACACATACACATACACATACGTATACATACATACATACATACATACATACATCCATCCATCCATCCATCCATCCATCCATCCATCCATCCATCCATCCATCCATACATACATACATACATACATTACATATATATGTATATATGTATAATTATATATATATATACATACATACATATATAATACATATATAACACATATATATATAATACATATAGAATACATATATAACACATAAATAATACATATATAATACAGTAATAATACATATAAAATACATATATAACACATGTATAATACAAATAAAATACATATATAATACAATATTAATACATATATAATACAAATATAATACTGTGTTAATACATATATAATACGTATATAATACATATATAATACATATATAATACAGTATGAATACATATATAATACATATGTAATACATATATAACACATATTTAATACACATATAATACATATGTAATACATATGTAATACATATAAAATATATATATAATACATATATATGTATATATATATATATATACATACGCATAATACAAATATAATACATATATATATATATGTATAATACATATAATATACATTTATATACATAGATACAATGCATTATATATTATATTATATTATATTTGTATATATATATGTGTTTATTATTATACATATATAAAATACATGTGTGTATATATATATATATACGAATATACATATGAACATATATACATATATATATACACACATACATATATATATATACATATACATACATATACGATCATATACAGAGGTTCCTGAAATGGGGGTACCCCCAATCATCCAAGTCATTAGAGCATTTTAGTATTGAAACAACCATGATGACTTGGGGATCCCCATTTTAAGTAACTCCCATATATATATATATACATAATATCTGGATAAATTATAGTAATTCACAAATCTGAAATATGGCCACTTGCGGATGATTCCCCCAATCCTGACCAGTGAGGTCACGACGTGAGGTCACTATAATTTGCCCAGATAATATTGTATATATATATATGTTGATAGAAACACACCATTTCAAGGTTCATGCTTTCCTTTAGGAAAACAGCGCCATCTCCAAAATCTGCGTAGCACTGGCTCCCCCGACATCTGTGACTTCCAGGAAGGTGTCCTGAAAACGATTTACATACCTGGATTGTGGTTTTTTTTGGAATGCATACAAACAGAATGTACAGGTAGTATATTTCAATGTGTATGTATATATATATATATTCTACAATATGTATATATATATATATATGTGGCAGGGACCTTTGGGGTCTATTTCGTTCCTCCCCACACAAACGTAATCAAACGTAATTCTATTTGCATATATACTATACACATAAGTAAATATGTCTACATGTGTGTACAAGTTCAACAGAAAGTCGCAATTTTTCCCTTCCCCCTCAACCTGCGCAGCGTCCGTTTTCTGCTCCAAGAGATGCTGTCACCAGCACGCGCGAACGCACGCCAATTTGAACTCTGGGCAGAAGAGTCCTCCAATGTCAATTGTGTTGTTTTCCATCCCTGCAAGCTACAAAGTTTGGGAATGCGCATGCAAGTTTGGAACTCTTGTGCGCTCATGCATGGGAATGTTTTGGCTGTCAGGAGTTTGTAGTTGTTCAACTGGTTGCATGCTTAGTAATAAGCATAGTTTTATAGAAAAAACACCTTAAAGGAACCTCATGGGCATGTAACACAAGCAACAAAGCAATGCAAACATGTTCCACCACTTCCACCTGTAGTGATGAAGAGGGAGGGTGATGGCGGCCAACCCCCTTCATTTTGTCATACTCATCACTTCATTGTTTTTGGCCCCGCTGTCGTCCCCTCTCAGGATCCTTCGAATGAAGAAGAGTTGCAAAAGCAGACCTTGGACCTCTTGGTGAACTTTGCATACAGGCTGCAGATGGATGGCCCGATGCCTGACCTGCCACAACAGCCACCAGGTGAGCCCAGTAGTGGATCTGGTTTTCTGCGAGAAGTGGAAGGTTCCAAAGCCAAACACCCAGGTGCACCACTACTTGAGGCTTCTATGGCAATGGCACCTGGCCCAAGTCCAGGTATCTGCGCGTCTTCACCAGCCAGTGCAACTACGGTTTTGCCAGTTCAACCTGATGTTGGTTTGTTGGCACCTGCCACTCCTGAAGTATCCCTCTGAGGCTTCAGCAGCATGGCATGCATCCCCAAAGAACTACCTGGTCCAGTTCCAGAAGCAATGGGGGAGGTTGACCTGTACTCCTGACCAGGTGAAGAAGCTTCTTTATTGCACCAAACAAAAAGGCTCTCAAGCTTCGACTGGGTCTTCGTCTACTCAAGATGTATCTGATAGGAAAGTCATACATTTTCTCAAGCATCATGTTTCTATGGTTTTGCTTTCTGTGTGGGATTCAAGTTTCTTGATCTATGCATTTAGTATTGTTCATTCTCAAGTACCAGAGTTCGTGCCTCCTCGAGGAACTTCTAGTGGAGGTTGGTTCAGGAAAGTTTCTGGGCTAGTAGTTGCTTGGAAGCTTGGAGAAGTGCACAGGATGAGATGCCTACTATAACGATGGGAAGAAGTTTCACGGGTGAAGGCGTATGTGGCAGCTTTGGTGGGCTACGTCAAAAAGTGTGGACGGCAAAAGAACTTGGAGGGTGAGTATGGCTTGAACACTTGTACTCGCTTAAGATCTTACTGACTCCAGCAAAGCCTGGGTGGTGAAAAAAAACCTTATATCAAACTATCAAACAGTAAGAATTTCAATTCTGTTTCTAAATTGAAAATCAAGCAGTCGCAATTTTCAATTCAGAAATCGAAATTGAAAATCTACCAGTCACCATTTCAATTCAGAATTTAAATTGAAAATCAAACAGTCGCCATTTAAATTCAGAAATCTAATGGAAAATCAAACATTCACCATTTCAATTGAGAAATCTAAATTGAAAATCAAACACTCACCATTTCAATTCAGACAGTCTCCATTTCAATTCAGAAATCTAAATTGGAAAACAAACAGTTGGCATTTCAATTCAGAACCTTAACTTGAACCTACAATAGTATATTTTATTTTTCAGATTTTGATATTAATTTGGTTTACTATTTGGCACAACTAACATAATATAATGTAGTTTTTACATAAGCAGCCTTTAGGGCTTTCATTTTTAAGCCAAAAAGCACATTGATGCTTTCATTTTTTGAAGCTGTCACAAGTATAGCACATTGATGCTTCAGGTTTTGGTGTTCCATTAGTGCATCAGACATGTGTCCTTTGCATTTTTCTTGTCAAGCTGTAAGCTGTCAGGATGTCCAGTAATAGGGGACAGGCACGGGGTTCAGCCACTGATCCAATGGTATCTCGACAGTTTCGAACCTGGACCTCATCCAATGGATGGAAGAGCCTCTGTTATGTGGAGATTCATCAATCAGGTTTTGATTCTTGATTACCAGGCTGAAATTCATCATGTTTTTAAAGCATACGGGAACTCAGGTAGTATGAGGATAGATGTAAACAAATTGCTCGCTTGCTCAGGCAGGATGCTCTTGAGCACTTCAAGCAGAATGAAGGCCCACATCTTTTGCCTGCCAGCCTGGAGAACTTGATCAAAATCAGTTACATGTTGGCTGGGGTCCCTGTTCCTTCTGGCGATGCTATCTGCGCCTGATAGCTGCAGCTGTATGCCCATAGTGCATGGCAAGCCTGGATGAAAACATACTTGGGTGGAATCAAAATACTGTGGGAGGAGAAAAAATATTTAAAAAAAACATGTGGTGTACTTGTTTTTTTCTGGCCCAGTGGCCTTTCCTGCTATTTTGAAACTATTGTGGTTTATGCCCAAGGGGCTTTCATGTAAAGTAAAGGTCCAGGGTTGGGTATGAGAGCCCACTGAGATTTATATGCTTCTAACCTTAAAGGGTCCCAGAACCCATTTCCACCTACTCTTGCTAAAGGTTTTGCTGATAGGGCTTTCATTTTATTGTGTAAACTAAATTGTTTCTGCCCAAAGGGGCTTTCATGTAAAGGCTTAAACTCCTTTATCCCATGCCCAAAGGGGCTGTCATAATTCTAACTTTGAAGGTTAGCAGAATCAATTCTCTTCTGCTTCTGCTGCAGTGGGCCCATAGGAATTATGAGCTCACCTTAGCCTAGATCCTTTGATCACCATGGCTACTTGGGACGTTGAGGACTTAGTCAAGGAGATTAGTGATATGGAAGCGATTTACCAAAGGAACGCTGGTTCACAGCTGGTGCCACGAATGCAGGAAGCTTTGCAGTCCAAAGTGAGCGGTGTCCAATGCTCACTGCTTCTAACTTCTTGAAGCGTCCTGATGCTGTTCAAAATGGCATCTTGACTGCTGACACGAAGGCAGAGTTGCAAGCATTTCTCGAATCAAGGGCAGCCTCTTCAATCCAAGGGGCCACCAGGTTGCAGGCTACACCTCAAAGCATGACCACGCCTTGGAACTACTTGTCCCAAAGCGAATGGCAGCAGATGCAGGATGGCATCAACACAGTTGATGCTACCCACATGCTGATCAAAAGAATCAAAGTGTGTGGGTTGAAAAGCCTCAAAGAAGACACCAAGAAATACTTGACATCCTTTTTGGTCAGCCTTCAGGTGAAATCACCAATGTCTTGCCTCCAGTTTTTGAAATGTACAAATTTTGTGCTGGATACGTTCGAGGCTGTGGTGGCTCAACCTCTGCATGCTGGTTTGGCAAGGTACCCACCTAGCCCCCACGACATTGGGGAGGCACTGGGTTTGTAAAATCTTTGGTGATGGCTGCTTTCAAGCTGATAATTTTGAAGTCAAAATTTAGCCATGACATAATCCCTGAACACACACACACACACATGGACCCGTATACATATTTCCATTTGAACATGAACACTTGCAGGCTTTCTGCTTGCTCGCTACCAGTCATATGATAAACCTTGGAAGCATTGCCAAGAAAGTCACGGTGAGCGGAACTGCCAAGGAACTCAGCGCTGTGGCCACTCCACAGGCAACCTCTCAGCAGTTGCCAGCAGAGCCTTCGACAGGGAAAGATCCTACAAATGGAGAAACAGGCCAGAGCTTTGGATGCCTTGAGCCAGAAAATCTTGAACAATGATAGCTTGGAGGAGCCTGCTTCCAGCAACTCCTTGCTCTCAGATGGGGCCGGCCCAAGGGACTCCACCTCTTTGACTCCCAAAGCTTTGCCGGCAGTTCCAGCTGTTTTGCCTCTACCTGCGCCTTCTGACTGTGCTGCACCTGCTGGAGGACATGATGGCACCCAGGCAAAAGCCTTGAGGACTATGAAGCTGAGGCCAAACACATGCTCACCAAGAGGAAGGGCAATGATTTGGATACTGCCATGAAGAGGCCAGCTACTAAGAAAAGCCTAGCCAAAGCAGAGCCCAAGCAAAAGGCCATTGTGAAGAAGAATGCTGAGGAAGCAAAGCATGTCACACCAGCTTTCCCCAAAGGAATCTATGGATGTGTCAGATGCCGTGGCAGTGTGAGTGGCTGTGACAAGTGCCAGTCTCCCTACTTTGGGGGGACTCAGTCTCAGTTCAAGACAGGAATACAACAAGTGGTACAAGAAAAGCAGCAGGGGAACAAAAGGAAGTGTAAACATTTCCTTGGTCTGACAAAAGATCGTGGGCTGCCTTGTGGTAAATAACCATGCAAACACCGCAATGGTAAATCATACAGGCAGTGGGGGAAAACAGAAACGCTTAGGCTTTCTCTGGACATACTTATCGAGACATATTTTCCAGCATGAAAGCAAGTGGCCACTAACTTGCAGTGCTGCCCTTGGTTCTGCTTGTTGTTTTTCAGTTTTGGCTTCAAGAGCTATCATTTGAAATCCGTTTGCCTGCAAGGGCTTTTTTGTTTGAATCAGTAGTACAGCATTGTGGGCACAGCTGTCTGCAAGGCTACTGCATGAAGCAAGGCCTGGCCCAAGGCAATGTGTGCCAAATCTGCAAATGACATGTTTGGAGGCCATGTTAGCAGCAGGTTCCACAGCAGGCCATGGAACACTAGTTTTTGCCTTTCACACAGTCATACTCCAACATTGTCTCAAGAAATGCTTCCAGCCAGCCATGCCAGACTTTCCAAAATTGCAAAGTTTTAGACAGAGAATCCCATTTTGCAGCCAGTCAGCCCTTGAAGCCATATTGACTTTGGCAGCCCAGGAAGGCATTCCTGCCAGCCACAAAAGGAAACAAATCAGAGAGTTTGTTGAGCAGGTCATTGCTGGCCTTCAGCTACGATTTTGGAAGAGGACCCTGTGGAATTGGCATTTGCCAACATCTTTAGCTATTTGGCTGGTGCTTATGCAGCTGGTGGCTGCTTTGCGGATTATTTGGACAAGGTACATGACAACAATCCTAGTTCCTTCAGCAACCCTTGGTCTTGCATTCTTTATGTAGATGAACTGCACCCTGGAAACCAATTGGCAGGGAATTCTAGGAATACATGGGCAATTTACTGTTCATCTGCCCAGTTTGGGGCCACGCTGTCAAATTCTGAAAGTTGGTTGACATTGCTTGGGGAGAGGAGTAAGCAAGTCTCACAGCTGGCAGCCAGCATTGGCCAATGTTTCAGGTTGATCCTGGAGCACACGTTTGACAACAAATATGCTCATCCTCATTCCGGGGTACTTTTACAGGGAGGTCCTAAAAGACTGAAACTCTCTGTTGGATATTGCAACAGACCAAGAAATCCTGTCCTCGTGGGCAAGGATGCAAGAGAGGAGCACAGCTTGCAACAAAACCGAGTTCAGAAGGTGGAGCCAGGCTTCTGGGGTTGATTATTCCCAGCATTCACTCTTGCTGAGTGACAAGCTGAAGTCCCAGAACCTTCTGAGACCAATCACCCAATACATGCATGATTATATGCATGGGCTCTGCCCAAATGGTGTGCTGAACTGGGTATTTTTTTTTGTGGATCCACCCGCTTGCTTCCAGTGGTGTGGCTGAGATTTGGAAGGCACATGGCTTTGTGCAACTTTGGGCCCAGCCTGCCATTCACAAATGCAATTTGCAAAGGTTATTTCTGCCCAAAGCAGTGGAAGGCCACAAAAAAGCTGGGAAATTCAAATGCTCATCCTCAGAGATTCTGGGTCTGTACCAGGTGCTGGCACACTATGTCCAAATTTGCTGCTTGCCTAATGGCATTTGTCTTCTGGGGCCAACTTGCTCTTTGGCTTGGTGCAAAGTTTTGGATTATTGCCTATCCATCCCTGCTTTGGAAAAGCCTGACCACAAGCAATTGCTTTCATTTGTTGAAGCAGCATTGGAGGCAACTGTTGCAGCTGACTGGTCTGAAGAATTCGAGCCAAAGATGCACTGGTCACTTCATATTATAGTCAAAGTCTCCAGAGGCATGGCCAATTACCTGCACGCTGGACCATGGAAAGGAAGCACAAAGGCATTAGAAAACATGGGAATGTCTTGTGCAACACTACCCATTGGGAAACTTCTTTGATGAAGTCTGTCATTGCAGAGCACATCTGTACATTGGGTGAAGAGTCAAGATTGTTAGAGAAGGCACCTGCCTACAAAATGCAAAGGGGGCCCCACAAAGAAGATGACGGCATTCCTATGCAATGCTGGCGTGGTTCCTGTGGGAATGCCTTGCATGCAGAGCTCTTGTTGTAAACTTTTTTCTGGGGCAACAATTACTTCTGGTGATGTTGTCTGTTTGCACAATGTGGATGGAGGCTCACCAGCTTTCAATGCAGCTCAAGAGCATTGCTTTTTGAAAGTCCCATGTGGTGATGTGGCCCTTGTCGAAAAATATTTGTTCCAGGAAATTTCAAACAAACAAAATGTTTCCAAATGGACAGTGGCGGTGCCCAGAAATCCGGGTCTTGCTTCTTTACAAGAAATCTCGTGTGCTGTCACTTACAATGCTGCCAAAGGCAGGGTGACATGCCTCACCCCTGCATTCTTGCAACTTTGAAGGGACATGCAATTTCCATCCACAGCAAATGTCTTTGGAAAACAAGCTTCGGTGGTATGCACAACAGCCGCAACGTTTTATTTTTACTAATCTTTCTGAAGCCTGCTGCAAAGCCAACCGCTGGAAACACTTCAGCTGGGTTTCCGTGAGTTAAATGGCCACAAATCCTGTTGAACTTCACCTCACTCTGCACCAAAGCCTCCCGGAACCTTCTCCGGAACCTTCACCAGAACCCTGTTGAACCTAACCTGGCTCTGCACCAAAGCCTCCCGGAACCTTCTCCGGAAACCCGGAGCCCTGTTGAGCCTGCCCTGGCTCTGCACCAAAGCCTCCCGGAACTTTATCCGGAACCCTGTTGAACCTACCAAAAGGCTCTGGAGGATTAAAAGGATTAAAAGGATTAAATCATTTAATCCTTTTAATCCTTTTAATCCTTTTAATCATTTTAATCCTTTTAATCCTCCAAACCTCCCCGAATCCCGAGAAAAGCCCCGCACTTTAATTCTTTAAATCCTTTTAATCCTTTTAATCCTTTTAATCCTTTTAATCCTCCAAACCTCCCCGAATCCCGAGAAAAGCCCCGCACTTTAATTCTTTAAATCCTTTTAATCCTTTTAATCCTCCAAAAGGCTCTGGAGGATTAAAAGGAATAAAAGGATTAAAAGGATTAAAAGGATTAAATCATTTAATCCGTTTAATCCTTTTAATCCCCAAAGGGCTCTGGAGGATTAAAAGGATTAAATGGATTTAAATATATTTCTCAAGGGCTTGGACCGGGAAGTCCGGACCCCCTGGAGGATTAAAAGGATTAAAAGGATTAAAAGAATTAAATAATTTAATCCTTTTAATCCACCAAAAGGCTCTGGAGGATTAAAAGGATTAAAAGGATTAAATCATTTAATCCTTTTATTCCTTTTAATTCACCAAAAGGCTCTGGAGGATTAAAAGGATTAAAAGGATTAAATCATTTAATCCTTTTAATCCTTTTAATCCTCCAAAAGGCACGGGGGGATTAAAAGGATTAAATCATTTAATCCGTTTAATCCTTTTAATCCCCCAAAAGGCTCTGGAGGATTAAAAGGATTAAATGGATTTAAATATATTTCTCAAGGGCTTGGACCGGGAATTCCGGACCCCCTGGAGGATTAAAAGGATTAAAAGGATTAAATCATTTAATCCTTTTATTCCTTTTAATCCACCAAAAGCCTCTGGAGGATTAAAAGGATTAAAATGATTTAATCCTTTTAATCCTTTTAATCCTCCAAAGCCTCTGGAGACTAAAGGAGGCTAAAAGGATTAAAAGGATTAAATGCTTGGTCCTCACATTGGGGTTTGGGGCTCTGGAGGATTAAAAGGATTAAAAGGATTAACGGATTAAAAGGATTAAATGATTTAATCCTTTTAATCCTTTTAATCCCCCAAAAGCTCTGGAGGATTAAAAGGATTAAAAGGATTAAATCATTTAATCCTTTTAATCCATTTAATCCCCCAAAGGCTCTGGAGGATTAAAAGGATTAAAAGGATTAAATCATTTAATCCTTTTAATCCGTTTAATCCCCCAAAGGCTCTGGAGGATTAAAAGGATTAAAAGGATTAAATCATTTAATCCTTTTAATCCTTTTAATCATTTAATCCTTTTAATAATCCAGAGCCCCAGAACCCAATGTGAGGAACAAGCATTAATCCGTTTAATCGTTAATCCTTTTAATCCTTTTAATCCCCCAAAAGCTCTGGAGGATTAAAAGGATTTAAAGGATTAAATCATTAATCCTTTTAATCCTTTTAATCCCCAAAAGACGGGGGGGATTAAAAGGATTAAATCATTTAATCCTTTTAATCCTTTTAATCCTCAAAGCCTTGGAGGATTTGGCTCTGGAGGATTAAAAGGATTAAAAGGATTAAAGCGGGATTAAAAGGATTAAATAAAGGACTTAATCCTTTTAATCCTTTTAATCCCCCAAAAGCTCTGGAGGATTAAAAGGATTAAAAGGATTAAATCATTTAATCCTTTTAATCCATTTAATCCCCCAAAGGCTCCGGAGGATTAAAAGGATTAAAAGGATTAAATCATTTAATCCTTTTAATCCGTTTAATCCCCCAAAGGCTCTGGAGGATTAAAAGGATTAAAAGGATTAAATCATTTAATCCTTTTAATCCGTTTAATCCTTTTAATCCTTTTAATCCCTCAGAGATCTGGAGTCTAAGGCCCAAGCATTGGATTAAATGATTTAATCCTTTTAATCCTTTTAATCCTCCAAAGCCTCTGGAGGATTAAAAGGATTAAAAGGATTAAAAGGATTAAAAGGATTAAATGCTTGGTCGTCACATTGGGGTTCTGGGGGCTCTGGAGGATTAAAAGGATTAAAAGGATTAAATGATTTAATCCTTTTAATCCTTGTAATCCCCCAAAGGCTCTGGAGGATTAAAAGGATTAAAAGGATTAAATCATTTAATCCTTTTAATCCATTTAATCCCCCAAAGGCTCTGGAGGATTAAAAGGATTAAAAGGATTTAATCATTTAATCCTTTTAATCCTTTTAATCCTTTTAATCCTTTTAATCCTCCAGAGCCCCCAGAACCCCAATGTGAGGACCAAGCATTTAATCCTTTTAATCCTCCAGAGGCTTTGGAGGATTAAAAGGATTAAAAGGATTAAATGATTTAATCCTTTTAATCCGTTTAATCCCCCAAAGGCTCTGGAGGATTATAAGGATTAAAAGGATTAAATCATTTAATTCTTTAAATCCTCTCAATTTTCCAAAAAGCTTTAAAATTTATCATAATTAACCGGAACAAAATGGTACCTAAAGGTCTCTCGATCATATATATATATTATAGATATAATATGTATATAATATATATATATATATACATGAGCATATTCATATATCTATACCTATATATGATGTTCGTGCACATATGACACATTCGTGTACAGTAGTTTTGCATTACACATCCATATCCTCGTTGCTCATGTTGCTGGGATACGGATGCCCCGACAATCTGGTTATGACCAACATAGCCATGGAAAATCATCATTTTTAATAGGTAAACCCAGGTAAACCATCTATAAATGGGCCATTTTCCATGGCTATGTTAGTCATAACCAGAGGGTTGTGACCTCGTGCACAGAAATTTTGGTGAAAGCCACAATCCTGAGTCATGAGCAGATCTGACAATGTCCCATTGAAGTATTTCTCTGGAGGACATGTGAGATGGTCTTAAGATATGTATATTTGAAACGGTCATCGATCCGACAATCGGAATCCTCATTATCGATGTATAAATCTCTATTGATGGTTTGATGACTATGCCAAGTTTGGGCACCCAAGTTTTTGGACCATGGCAAGTATCGCTATGGGCCTGGGTTAACTGGTTAACTTTGAAGTGCCTGGGTCAACATCGGTATGGTGCTGGGGACCACAGATTTTTCGTAAATAAATTGACATCAATTGACAATGTATTACCATCTGGTCTGACACTTTGCTATCGGAGAAATGTATACCGTCAACTACGAGCAGGGACCCTTGAGGGGGATTCTAGAACCCCTACAGGGGTTCTACAATCATTTTCCCAGGGGGGGGGCCCTGGGGATCAACTTGATGATGTTAGAACCTTGGCAGCTTGTGTTAGGGGGGTTCTGGAATCATATCATGGGGAATCAGGAAAATGATCCTAGAACCCCTTCATTTTGGAGCCTTTCTGTTATCAAAAAACAAAGTCAACAATTACACCTAAGCAAAACCCGCAATCTCACAAACTCAATTATCCGCCTGCTTCCTTTGCTCCCATGCTAATCCCCTTTTCCTATTTCTAACCCCCCTAATGAATAAAAATAGATCCCGGTTGTCATTTCCGGGAAATTTCAGGTTGGTCAATTTGATCTTTAATTAATCGCATTTAGAAAACATTTTTTGGGGTCAAGATCCCAGTTCATCTTATCATCTTAATACTAAAAACTGATTGGCTGGGACTGGTTACTACTCGCGTCCATGACATCATTTCATTTTTTGACTAGTACTTAAGGTGTCGATGTAGTTATCAGGGGAAAGCGTCGTAAGACAATTTTTGGCAATATGTCAAAAAAATGACATATACAAGTAGCAGTTTTAAAGTATGCCTTAATCTGTTTCAAAAAGAACTTTCTGGCACCCAACACCTTTCGGTTGATGAATCAATTTGTTTTTTCCAATTATTGTTCAAGGATTTTGCAGGATTGGGAGGTCTAAAACTTTATCTATGGGACTTTGTGACGACAAATCCACAGAATGAGTTGGGAGATATCATTTCAGAACCTTGTGTGAATCTCAACCGTTTCCGAGTAATAATTAAATATAATTAAATCAAATTGGATTCCTCATTTTGGTTCAGAGGATTTTGCAGGAATGGCGGGTCTAAAATCATATCTATGGGCCTTTGTGAAGACAAATCCACAGAATGAGCTGGGAGATATGATTTCAGAACCTTATGCAAAATTCAACCGTTTCGGAGTAATAAATCAAATTGTTTTTTTCATTTTTGTTCAGAAGGTTGTATAGGAATGGTGGGTCTAAGTTCATATCCAAGGCCCTAGTGAAGATAAATCCGCAGAATGAGTTGGGAGATATCATTTCAGAACCTTGTGTAAATCTCAACCGTTTCCGAGTAGTAATTAATTTTAGTTAAATCAAATTGGGTTCTTCATTTTGGTTCAGAGGATTTTGCAGGATTGGGTGGTCTAAAATCATATCTATGGGCCTTTGTGAAGACAAATCCACGGAATGAGCTGGGAGATATGATTTCAGAACCTTATGCAAAATTCAACCGTTTCGGAGTAATAAATCAATTTGGTTTCTTCATTTTTGTTCAGAAGGTTGTATAGGAATGGTGGGTCTAAGTTCATTTCCAAGGCCCCCTTGAAGATAAATCCACAGAATGAGTTGGGAGATATCATTTCAGAACCGTGTGTAAAACTCAACCGTTTCCGAGTAGTAATTAATTTTAGTTAAATCAAATTGGGTTCTTCATTTTGGTTCAGAGGATCTTGCAGGATTGGGTGGTCTAAAATCATATCTTTGGGCCTTTGTGAAGACAAATCCACGGAATGAGCTGGGAGATATGATTTCAGAACCTTATGCAAATTCAACCGTTTCGGAGTAATAAATCAAATTGGTTTCTTCATTTTTGTTCAGAAGGTTGTATAGGAATGGTGGGTCTAAGTTCATATCCAAGGCCCTAGTGAAGATAAATCCACAGAATGAGTTGGGAGATATCATTTCAGAACCGTGTGTAAAACCCAACCGTTTCCGAGTAGTAGTTAATTTTAGTTAAATCAGATTGGGTTCTTCATTTTGGTTCAGAGGATTTTGCAGGGTTGGGGGGTCTAAAATCATATCTATGGGCCTTTGTGAAGACAAATCCACGGAATGAGCTGGGAGATATGATTTCAGAACCTTATGCAAAATTCAACCGTTTCGGAGTAATAAATCAATTTGGTTTCTTCATTTTTGTTCAGAAGGTTGTATAGGAATGGTGGGTCTAAGTTCATTTCCAAGGCCCCCTTGAAGATAAATCCACAGAATGAGTTGGGAGATATCATTTCAGAACCGTGTGTAAAACTCAACCGTTTCCGAGTAGTAATTAATTTTAGTTAAATCAAATTGGGTTCTTCATTTTGGTTCAGAGGATCTTGCAGGATTGGGTGGTCTAAAATCATATCTTTGGGCCTTTGTGAAGACAAATCCACGGAATGAGCTGGGAGATATGATTTCAGAACCTTATGCAAATTCAACCGTTTCGGAGTAATAAATCAAATTGGTTTCTTCATTTTTGTTCAGAAGGTTGTATAGGAATGGTGGGTCTAAGTTCATATCCAAGGCCCTAGTGAAGATAAATCCACAGAATGAGTTGGGAGATATCATTTCAGAACCGTGTGTAAATCTCAACCGTTTCCGAGTAGTAGTTAATTTTAGTTAAATCAGATTGGGTTCTTCATTTTGGTTCAGAGGATTTTGCAGGGTTGGGGGGTCTA
Source organism: Cladocopium goreaui (assembly GCA_947184155.2). Lineage (NCBI taxonomy): Eukaryota > Dinophyceae > Suessiales > Symbiodiniaceae > Cladocopium > Cladocopium goreaui. The sequence goes on along the minus strand of CAMXCT020006660.1, from coordinate 264,367 downwards.
AAATCATATCTATGGGCCTTTGTGAAGACAAATCCACGGAATGAGCTGGGAGATATGATTTCAGAACCTTATGCAAAATTCAACCGTTTCGGAGTAATAAATCAATTTGGTTTCTTCATTTTTGTTCAGAAGGTTGTATAGGAATGGTGGGTCTAAGTTCATTTCCAAGGCCCCCTTGAAGATAAATCCACAGAATGAGTTGGGAGATATCATTTCAGAACCGTGTGTAAAACTCAACCGTTTCCGAGTAGTAATTAATTTTAGTTAAATCAAATTGGGTTCTTCATTTTGGTTCAGAGGATTTTGCAGGATTGGGGGGTCTAAAATCATATCTTTGGGCCTTTGTGAAGACAAATCCACGGAATGAGCTGGGAGATATGATTTCAGAACCTTATGCAAAATTCAACCGTTTCGGAGTAATAAATCAAATTGGTTTCTTCATTTTTGTTCAGAAGGTTGTATAGGAATGGTGGGTCTAAGTTCATATCCAAGGCCCTAGTGAAGATAAATCCACAGAATGAGTTGGGAGATATCATTTCAGAACCGTGTGTAAAACTCAACCGTTTCCGAGTAATAAATCATATTGTTTTTACATTTTAGTTCAGAGGGTTGTACAGGAATGGCGGGTCTAAGTTCATATCTATTGGCCTGGTGAAGATAAATCCACAGAATGAGTTGGGAGATATCATTTCAGGACCTCTTGTTGCATTGGTGATTGGTACCTGGCATCCTGTTTTGTTTATCTGCGTTTATGCACTTTGCATGTTTTGGTTCAGGAGGTTGCGCAGCCAAAGCGATAATTTCATATCCATGGTCCATGGCCCATGTGAACATAAACCTTCTTACACATAAAAACGACACTTTATCTTTTGGCGCACCATGTCTAGAAAAAAAATGCCACAAATACCCGTAGAGTGCTATAAACACACGTAGAAATCCTACTCCCAAAATGGCACATTTTCCAATGACAAGAGTTCCGGGCACTTTGGACAGTGCCCAAAATGATGGGCACCAGGCTTTCCAGGTAACTACTTCCACATGATCCATAGATATCTGAAGTGGTCGGAAACAGCAAATTACAACATCAAAAAAAACAACTCTAGGAACCAAAACCTCCAGGGTTCTACAATGGGGGGAGGTCAGGGTTCTACAATCATATCGCGTACCCATTCTAGAACCCTAGAATTTACCCCCAGGGGGGTACCCATTCTAGACACTTCGTACTTGAGGGTATAGAAATGTCCCATAGATAGATGATTTACGTATACAAAATTGTGATTTTCCAAAGCAAACTGTTGAATGATCAGAGATGAACAGCTACGAATCGTCCAATTCTCTGCGAATATGTCATGACGTCATGACCCATGACCCGTGTTGTAGAGGGCTCCCAGCAGTCCTCGACCACATCTAGAATCAACTGGCTGTGTGAAGGGTACCCCAGCACTGGATTTGAGTGGATCCATTGGTTGTTGCTTGGAGCAGTTTTTGCCTTGCCATGGACTAAATGATTGGAAACCATGGATGAAAACAGTGAAAACATCATGCTCAATATGATGAAGTTGGCTGACTTCGTAGTCATATTGCACCTTCCGGTCTGGGGTGGACTCTTGGAGGATTTGGGGGGAGATCCCCGGACTTCCACATGAGATCATCCCGATATCATGATATCATATGATATCATGAAATATTCCAAGCTGGTTTCGGTGTGGTGATTTTTTCGAATTCTGAATATTGTGCTAGACTTTTGATCTAGCTGGTTTCAGAACCACGAAGACAAATTGGCCACCCCACAGATAAAAATCAGTCTACCCTGGCAACAGGCAACCAGTCTGGCAAGTCCCTGTCATGAGGGGCACATCAAATGACTAGTGAACAACAGTGAGTGAATAACAGCAGAAGTGAGTTGGGCCACAAGATTCACAAGATCCCTGCAGGACTCGCAGGACAGGACCCTAAACTGTTGAAACTTTGGGCCAGGCATGGGCCTATCAAACTTTTTTGGGCCTTATATGGCCTTATCATGACTGGACACTCTGTCACCCATGGCTGTGACCCGCCTTCCATGGCTTTGGGGGCGGCGCCAGGGAGCCACCCGCCTGGAAATACGGTGGATGGAAGAAATCCTGCACCACCTGGGATGGTAGAAAGCCTATAAAAAAATGGTATAAACTACCTTTCCGCTGGTGCAGTATGTATCTCTACTCTGCACTTTCAACCTGAGTCAACTTGATACGAAAGAAAGTCAATGCGATGTTTGGGACAAGGTTTCGTGGACAACCTGGAGGCTTGAAAGTAATCCCTTCCCGTTGTATATGGGGATGGGTCCATATTTAAGCCCCAGAAGGGACCGCAGAGTTTAGTAGATGTTTGATGTTAACATCTATTAACATATATTAACCATCTAATCATTGGGGTACTGAATTTTGACCCATATCATCCCATATAAACAGACACCCCCCATGCCGGGTCCCGGAGTGGCTTTGGGCTCTGAAACATCGGTCAATTTGGCAATTTTTGAGGCACCATAGAATGGTTTTGTCCATGTTATTTTGTCAGGGAGTAATCCATATCAGTTTTTATATGTTTTGATGGTTATTGATAACTGATGATAACTGTACTTTTAGTAAACTACCTACTGTACTGCTTTCTGATGCAATGACAACAATGACAAAATGAACAGCGAGGAATCTTCTATACAAATGGTAAAATTCCTCATTTCCAAATGGTTTATTGATTGTTTCCACAACTACACAATGGTCCCTCAAAGGATTAAAGTACATTTTTCAATGGAAATGCACCACTCTGATAGATAGGTCAGTTCAATCTGAAACCCTGGTTTCACATCCCAAAAAAATAGCAATGCACATCAAGTGGAACCCCAAAATCCAATGGTTGATCATCATTTTCCATAAAAACGGGTATGCCTTAGCTTGAAATAAACCAAAAATCGAGTATTCATTGGTAAAGATATAGTTCAATCCCCATCTGTTTGATGGTTCAATGAATCAAATGTTCATGTTTCACCATGTTCACCCATTTTCATCCATTTTCATGATTGAATGTTCATGGTGCACCATTTATTGATGCGTAAATTCCATACGGCGACGGGTACCTCTGGTGCTCCAAGCGGAACTGCGTAAGTATCTATCGGCACCTCTGCGGGAAAGATCCTGGGACGGCTCAGTACCTGGATGTTGGAATCTCTGGCTGGGTAGATGTTGGATTCAAACATATTCAAACTATAAAAATGGAGGGAGAGAATGGAAAATAGAGATATCAAGGGGACACTAATCCATGAGGGATGATTATCTTTTAGAATGCAGGCCATCGAACATCTAGTTTTATATGTTTTATAGTTCGATATCATATAATATCAAGTAACATTTGACACATACCATCTATCATTTACTGTCTGGTCATGTTTCATACAACATGTATAATATATATATATATATGCATACTACGCAAATGGCTTTGTATGCATAATTATAAATATATATATATATCCCCCAAAGTTGGAAACGTGGAAATACGAGGCTTATATAAGGTAGATATAGGTAAAATTAGTTTATTGATATCAGATATGTTCTGATCTCCTGGAAACCCGATGTATCCAGTCTTTTTGCGAGTTACAATAGTTTACAATGCGACACACATGAGGATGAGGAATCGATCAAAAACTCGCTGGAACCCAAAGTCCATGTGGATCCTGATCAAAAAGTTGGATCAAATTGGTCCCATGTCCAACCGTCCAACCACTTTTATTCAAAAGGTGTTGCCCCAAACTAGAATCCAGATTCAAATGGAGGTAAAATGGTGATTTTCCATATTTATTTTACGTTTACCAAAGTACACGCCAAGGTAAAATATCGGACTTCACCAACCAGATTTTTTGGGTCACGGTGGTTTTTCCCACCTCTTCCAGCAAACCTCCAAGGTTTGGCACCAAAATGTCATGAGGTTTTCCAACGAAACACTGGTAAAAACACAAAAAAATAGCCGAAAGCAGCCAGTTACTTTACCAACACATCGAACTACTAAGTTTCATTTGATTCATTAGCCCATATTAGTCCTACTAGAAATCATCATTTCAACCGACCAGGCGCCCCGGGCATTGATGAACAACTGTTCCGCATCATTGGAACTGATGTCCATGGTCCCATCTCGGAGGCGATAAAATCACTGAAGATATACATGGAATAAGATGGTAATAAGCATCCTTAACCGTTAATGATTCGTTAATGGTCATTGACAACAGTTAGATGGCGGCATCAGTAGCCATCGATCTCCGCGATTTTTTATATCATCAGCATCGTTAACCACCAATGGCCATTCACAACATGATATAATGATGAGATTCATTGAGATTCATTGACTATCAATATCCATTGACTAATAATTACGATTTGATTATATATTTAATAACATTTAATAACTAACAATGATGAACTATCAATATCCATTTTGGTGACTTACGCAAAAATTCTTGTTGATCCCGTCGAATCTTGGTGGGCAAATCATCATTCCAGTCGTCACATCTGCGCGGCGTTTCACATCGGGTGTTCTTGACATCTTTGCTATGACAAAAAGATTATCATTGATTATCATTGACTTGAGACAAATAATCTTTAAAAAAATAATTAATTATCATTAATTATCATTAATTATCATTAATTATCATTGATTATCATTGTTGTTATCAAAAACTACTTGACTTGAGACAAATAGAAAAAATCAAATGATCTAAAATTACCATCGAAAATCAACCTACATCAAGTAAGTCATCAAATTACTACAATTCAAACACCTGAAAAAAAGCCGCTCTTGTGATGATTTGGCCAGGCGTGGGTCGCGGGCATAGATTGCCATAAATTTGCCATTGATGTTACCATAAGATAGGGTGTATCCCATCATGTGACCCCATATGGAGGTGTCCCAAAATGGGGGTACCTCCAGCCATCATCCATTTCATGTTCGGATGTTCCATGAAATAAACATAAATAAACCATCCAGCGAGCCAGATGATGTGGATGGCCCTGATCTTTTTTTCGGTTCCAAATCGAGGTCCCAGTGGCGCTCAGTAGATTGGTAGAGTCTCCACAAAGTGTCTGAAATGAAGGCCTGGCTTCCAAGGCAGCCTCTGGAGATTAAACTCTCAATTTGGAATAGACTAGATATGGATATGATTAATATATATATATATATTAATATCATGGAATCTCCATGTGAAATGAAGTTAACATTTGATAATCATATATATATAGAGGTGAATTTGCTCTCAAGAAGATTCAGTTGGATAGGCCATGGCTGGAAAATCCAAGACTTCTAGATTTGTGCTCTTGAAAAAACTCAAACTTGGGAATTTTCATGGATTTCAACGAACAGCACCAGCATCCAGCAGTCAGTCGCAACTTTTTGGTGGAAGCACGCTGCACTGCGTGGTGAAACGAAATTGCAACATTTTCTTTCAATGAAAAACGATGATAAAGCTAATCATAATCTAAGCATAAGCGCATTCTTTGCCAAGAAAATTGCTTCTTCACCCATTCATCATTTGCCATATCATCATACCCAAATTTTTGGGTACGACCAACCCTTAGGATCCACTTTCGGGGTATCCACTTTCCAGATAGTTCTGATACAAGCGGCACAACTCCGCGCAGACGTGTCCACACTGCTTGAGCAAGGCCTTGCTTCCATGGGGGACTGCATCCCTCTCGGATCGCTCCTCGCGATTCCGGACGTAGGGAAGGATGTCCCGGTCGCAGTTGCTCCCAGCAAAACGCGTGATGTTGCTTTGATTCTCTCCCCTCAACGCCTGGACCGAGTTGTAGCGGGGTGAAATGCGGGAGCTCCAGGTCTTCCCGTCAGCATTGACATAAAAATTGCTGTAGCCTGCAGGATCCAGGGACACCAGCATCTGCCAGAGCATGTCTGAGCGGTCAAAGACATATCGACGGAAGTCGAAGTAGCTCTCACCCAAGGTTTTCAGGTTTAGAAACATCACCGCGGTGTCCTCGTCCTGAGAAGTCTCCGCCTTCCCAAGTCCAAAGAATTTGGGCAAACCCTCCGCATTCCGTGGAGCGTAGTAGACATCAAAGGGCGCCTTTAAGAGTTTCTTCTTTCGCAGAAGTCGTTCCAGTCTCAAGTAGTTGGGACCCAACAAGCCCTGCCAGGTCACGTCTCCTGTGAACAAGACATCAGGGTCGGTGTATAGGACGAACTGATCCAGGATGCCCACGATGGGCAGGTCAATTCGCAGAAGCCGACTCACCAGCTGGTCGGCATTCAGATTGAAAGGCACATATCCTTGGTTCATCTTGGTTCAACTTACTTGGAGATGGAATAAATTCTAATAAATCATGGTCATAAATCATAATGTCGCCCCAAACAGCAACCGCAACAGCAAGTGAAGTTTCACCAAGTATCCAATGTTCAGATACTTGCTAAGTAATTTCTCCATGACGTTGGTCCATGTAGGCTGATGATGCACCACCCTGACCCCCAATGATACCATGTGCTTTGCCACGTCTGACCCAGGGGTGGCCGCGGTCATACACAGCGGCACCAAGGATGGCGCCGTAGACATGGCACTCTTCACCGCCGCAATGGACAAGTTGAAGGGTGCCGAGTTGGAATTGGAAGGCAGTGTGAAGACCCATTTGATGCGCCGCCTCAGGGCAGAAAAAGGAATTGGTTAGATGGCAAACATCTTAAAACAGCTACTTTTTCACAAAGACCGCGAGCACCGAATGCTGAAGCAAGAAAAGACCTAGTTGAAGGGACAAAGAGTTGGCAAGCAATCTTTTTGTTCAGTATCTGACAGTGTCTAGTGTCTAGAATATAGGAACCCCAAGAAAAGATAGAAAAGTCATCTAATCTATCACTTTTTCTGACGGGATGTCACCTTCATATTTTTGGGGATCTCACCGATCTCCTCCTGGCCCTGGCGCCTCACTGGAAAAATGATCCCTGGCGGCTGGTGCCATTGGAACTGCGGCGATGTCGCGGGCTGCCGATCGAAGAAGAGACTCGAGCGGCTCTTGTAGTGTCGAGCATCGGCGGAGAAGGCCGCTAAGCTGCAGGACGAACTGGCTATTAACAGCTCGGCTTCCTGTTTCTCAAACAGGAACAATGTCGGGGACAGTTTCAACAGTTGACTTGGCTTGACCGAAAAAGAATATGATCAATAAAGACTGAGAGAAATGGATTGATCCAAGGATTTTAAAAAATCCAAGGCGCAACCAATATCAACCAACCCAGTACCCAGAATTCTGCTGGGAGGCCCAGACCTCTGGCGATCGAAACCTGTCATTGGATATTGGATCATCATTGAAAAATGGTCCCAGTTCCCGATCGCTCCTGGTTCAACGCAAAATTCACCGCGGCAAAGCGATTCGGGGTCCGTGCCACGTCCAGTTTGAGCTGCTGTGGAGTGACCACCGTGTAAACCTCTGAAAAATCAATGGATGAAGGCCCAGAAAATGATCACTTGGATATATGTTTAACCAACGGATGGAATGATTCACCTCATACATGCAGGAGTTTTTTCACCTCATGAATGGAGGACAGATATTTTTCTGATCCTCAAAGATGATTTCTCCATTGACTCGTTTTCGGTTTTTCCCATGTTTTTCCAGGGCTTTTCACCCAAAATTTCCCAACCTGGAAGAGAAGCGCCGTGGAGTGATGTTGTGTCTTCCACTTCTGCAGTTCCGACTCCGAAAGGCCGGTGATCAGATAGATGGGGATGCTGGGATTCACACCTGGTCAGATGCCATATATCCTATAGGATGGAAGCAATATGAAATATAAGATTTAGATCTTCTGATTCTAACACAAATTAGTGTGTTAAACTAGACATAAAAGTTATTGAAGCAACATCAAGCAATCCTTATTAAACCACCTGCTGACACAAGTTTCAGGTGTTTTTTCTTGGGAGCCCCACCTTCGGACAACAGCATGTTGCCAAGATTCAGCAAATTCTCTGCACACTTGGCGCCCGGATCGTCCTCTGTCTCTGTCAAACACTGTTCCATGAAGTCCTCATCTTCAGCACAAAGCTGGAAGACGTTGTAACATCCATATTCGCAGGAGGATTCATCAAATTGAAAGCCTAACTTTTGGGCCTTCACTTGAGCGGCTGGATGAGATTCAATGAATTTCTGTTCCAGGAAGCTGGACATGCTGGTAATGTCACGTCGGAGGCTCACTGCACTATGAATCCTCCAAAACCAGGTGAACATTTGGCTTCCCTCAGAGATTTTCAACTGAGACCCAAGATCACAGCCCAGAGTCAGGCGGCTGATTTGTGCCGGTTTTCGTTTGGTCCACACCACCTCTCCCACTCTCATCAATTCCTCGGCATTCCACTGATCCACCGTGAGCGCCCAGGTCTGCACCGTCACTTGGGCGGATGCCTTGGGCTCCCAGCGGAGCGTCTCCAGCGTGTCGCCGCACCAGAGGCTCTGGCTGCCACTGGGCGCCTGCGAACACCAAAAGGTCGTGAAGAGCTGCCGGACGCTGCCCTCGGTGATGGCGAGGTCGAAGGGATGGAAGGTGCCCTTTTCCGGCACCACCACCTGTGCACCCAGAAACAGCGCCACCAAAAGTCCGCCCACCAGGTGGAAGTGTTGCTGCTCGAACTGTTTCAAATCCAAACAGCTCTCCAATTCAAGTTGCACAGGGGATAGACCCGAGAGACCTTGTAGGTCTGCTGGACTCAAAGCCATCGGATACTTCAAATCCTAGAATTTTGGAAGGAAATGGGTCAGAGCTGTTCTCAAAAGGTCTTTCTGAACCAATTGCTAAGTGTTTTTCTCTAGAAATGGTGGCATAATCCTCAAAAAAAGACCATCAGCCAGAGTCTCGGCCTTCGCTCATCTTGCTATTTTTTGAATAACTGCCCCAGGGAAGTCCAACCCCAGCAGCTGTGTGGCGAGCACCCCAAAACATGCGATATCATTTGAATTAATGCAAATGGTTTTCAGTCCATCAAGATACTGCATAAAATGGCTGCCGGTTCTAAGTTCGAAGTCCATAAAGTATCTGGTGGCCGCAAGGGACCTATTCTTGTAAAAAAAACAAAAGTGTCACCGTCGTGAACGACGGTTTGAGCTGAGCGCAGCTGAGCTATGAGGAAGTGGCCATGGTCAAATCAGTACCAGCAAAAGGGATAGAAAATCAACATGTGCAGCGCTGGATTATGTTCTGTACCAGGTAAGAAATAGTGTGTTCAATGAATTAGACGGATATCACCAACAAATTATGGTTCATGCGAAAAAGTGGCCCAAGCTTGCAGCTTGGCCAGTGGCCAGTCCATCTTTTAGGCTCACTCTGTCAAAGCTCGAGCTGGGAACATGATTTGCGGTTTGACTTTCTAAATACCCCACACAGGGTGCAAAATGCCCACGTCGTGCCAAAAAAGGTTGCGATATAACCCCATAACCCTCCCAAAAACAAAATGAATCAAAATGGGCGATTTCCGCGGAAATAATGAATGGTTGAGGGTATGTTGGACATCTCCGGCAAGTCAAAGATTACCCATACCTGAGACATCCTGAGACCAGGGTACTGCTGTTGAGCCATGATGATGAACAGGGGGTATCACCCATTTCTCGGTTGAAACAGCAGCGTTCCATGGTTCCATGGCTCCTCCTGCCCCCTGCCTTTGCAAAATGCTCTCTGCGTTCCTGGCACAACCACAGGTTCTCCCTTGGGAGATTGTCAGGAAGAGAATGTGGGGGAAAAACATAATTATATCTCTTTTGATGAACCATCATTACAATGGATATATAATGATTATGATTATAATGATTGCATCACTAGCATAATTGTTAACCATACTGCTTATTTAATGGAATATTCCGTTAATATGGTTATAAACCAATCTTTTCGGGATTATGGTTTCATATTTACAGGGTGATATCCCCATGTTGGAGGACATATCCATATGTATATAGTTATATATATATATAGGTACGTATTCATACAGTATACAAATTATTCTATATATGACTGTATGTCTACTATATGTACATATATATATATATATACGTATATATGTACATATAAGTATGCATACAGATGCACATACATGTGTATATATATAATATATAGGCACATGTATGACCAATCTTAGATATACCCTGCGGAAAATAGCTGGTTTAACCCACGAATAAACCATGCCATTCAGGTTCAGGACACACAAGTCCACCGAGAATCATCTCACCAGGGACCACCAGTAGAACAACAAAAGGGGGGTATAAAAACCAAGAATCTTAGGGGGATTCTCTATTTTGTGGGGATATTTGCTGGGAATATCTACACTACTGTAGAACCAAGTTCGCAAGTTATAGTTGTGATTAGTAGGATAGAATTTTCTCGAGCCAAGGGCCAAGAGCTGTCACCACCAGATCATCTTCTGCATCTTCTACTCTCAGGCCACATCCCTCTGAAAAAATGATGGTGTTCGTCAGTTGGGATGACGAATATTCCCAATATAGTGTGGAAAGTCATAAAATTCATGTTCCAAACCACCAACCACCAACCAGTTTCTTAGAATTTTCACATCTTCCATTTTTCTTGGGTAAATCAATGGTTTAAGGGAACGAATCTTCAACGTAAAACCAGCGGGATGGATTCAACGCCGCCGCCTCCGGACTGCCAGGTGCCTTGGCAAAATGCCACTTTCAAAGAGGTTTCTTCTTTAAGGAGGATTTACAATATGATTAATTATTGTATCTTATAGTGTGATCTAATATGATAGTATGGTTTTCATATATTTTGCTGTATTTCATAGAAACTCATAGTATGTTTACAGTACGTTACAGCTTGTCTACACGTACCAAAATCATAGTCCGTTGACCTACCGACCCAAAATTTAGACTGCGTCGCAAGTGGCAGACTTCCAAACCTTGCTCAGCATCGATGCAGCAATTAAGAACCCTGAATGTGAAACCCCCAGAAACCTGAAATCCGGACAATAGAATGGAGAGTTATCGTCGAAACCCATTTCTTGGATTTTCTTCTAGGCCATGTTGAATTTCAGGGGTGTATAAGAAGCTGCATATTGGATATGATCGGCCCACCGAGCGATTTTTTCGAGGGACAGGGACGGTACCAAAATTCGGTCTCAGTTTAAAACTGGAGAAGTACCAGCTTAATCCATCTAACCTATTAATCTGGGTAAAATAGAATTTCACCAACCTAAAATAAGGCCAATCATCTTCTCTTTGGCCGGCCCCCTCCATGCAAAATCCAAAAAAAACTGCCGGAGATGATTCCCCCAATCCTGAAACTGCCGGATAGAGGTTGCAGTGAAGTCACTAGTTTTTTCAACCAGATTATCACTGGATTGGTTTAAGGGAAAATTTACAGGAAACCATGGTTTTTACCATCAAATATAGGGCTTTCCTGTAAATTTTCCCATCATCCAATTCTATGAGATTAATGATAGAAAAAAACAGTTATTGTCACATTCACCAGATTAATATTGATTAACTCTGGTTAAATTGTGGAAATAATGATTAATATTCCAGGTTAATTATATACATATGGAAGTTTCCCGATGGGTACCCCAAACCATTGATTTTGCTTAGTAACCCTGGTTAGTTATAATTTAGTTATAATGATCAAAAAAAACATGGGTTTTTGCCTTAAAAAGTTGACCCTCTCGAAATCTGAGAACGCCACGTCCGCGTCACGTTTCAGCTCACTGAGAGCCTGCCGCGCCAAGCGAATGTTGGGGACCTCCATTTTTTTCGCTGGGAAATACCCCAAAAGATGGTTTCAAATGATCTTTATAAAGATGTGTATATAATACAATATAATATAACATAATTTACATAACATAACATGATATAATATAGTATAATATGATATGTATATACATATATACATATATACATATATACATATATACATCTATACATATGTACATATATACATATATACATATATACATGTATACATCTATACATATATACATATATACATATATACATATATACATATATACATATATACATATATACATATATACATATATACAGATATACAGATATACATATATACATATATACATATATACAGATATACAGATATACAGATATACATATATACATATACATATATACATATCTACATATCTACATATATACATATTTACATATATATATACATATGCATATACACATATACAATATACACACATACATATAAATATACATATACTGATAGTTGAAATCTCATCAAACCAAACTCCATGAATCATCCTCCATTACGATGATCTATTTTATTGTCATATCTATGGCAAATGTTCATTCGAGTGTCCCAAGGGACATCTCGCATCGACGAGGGATGGCCAAACCAGTGACGATTGTGAACCTAGCAAGACTTGAAACCACTCCTGAAAACCACAGATTGTTGGTCGTACAACTGCATGTCTCTGGTTTATTTGTGTTCGTTATATCAAGTGATACCCTCTGGTAATTTAACATAGCTATGGAAAATCACCATTTTTAATGGGAAAATCCACTATAAATGGTCATGTTCAATAGCTACGTTAAATTACCAGAGGGTATATCAAGTGATATCTCCAATGTTTCAAACCATTCAAATGGGTATGGCTGATCGCCTGATCACTTGCGGTCAGAAATGGAGAAAGATCAAACGTCGCAGGCAACGATGCTTTTGAACTCAAGAGCCACAACAATTGGTCATGTTTAGCACAATAGTAGTAGCCTGTAAGAAAAGATGGTTACGTATTTTGATCACTCTATTGTAGGACTTCATGACTTCATGTTTCTATCATTTTCTATCTCTTTTTGGGGTAGAAAAACCCAAATTTCCCGGCGGTTTTTCATCAGAATCTCTTGGATTCCACACAGTGACCCAGGTTCGTTTCATGAAGTTCCAGAGTTTCTTGCCGACCTCACGTGCGAAACTCTGACGGGATACCTGGGAGATGGTCCTAAATATCGTCATATATTCAAAAGCCCCAAAGGAAACCATGGGATTTAGGGGATTTACACATATTTGGGACCATTTAGGTCATGTTGAATTTGGAAGATGGATGAAGATGGCATTAAATGGATTGGGAAATGGGAAAAATGATGAAAAATTCACCAAGAACAGCAAGAAGGTGTAAGAAGTACTCTACTGGGGCTGGGACTCCAAGTTTATGGAGATAGGAGAGATGTGTAAATACTATAATTGGAACGTGTAATAGTGTAATGTAGTGCAATGTAACTTAATGCGATTTACTGCAATGTAATGTACGTGTGTGTGTGTATCTTCTATACACTATTGTACATCTATATATACCTATCATACCTATCTTCCCAAACAAGCCGCTAATTACCCACTTTGAACAGCGCCAACAATGCGCTCTGCCTCTTCGTTGCGCAATTTTTGGCAAGCCTGTCGCCGCTAACGACCGAAGGTCCGACGCGATTTGCCATCCGGAATCTGAGGGTTTCCAGAAAGGGGATGATCGGTGATCATCCCATTTCTATGGCTGATTTTTGGGGGATGAAATAACCGTGGTTTTTATGGTGGATTTTTAGCTGGTATAACTCAGTATATCCCATTTAAGCTTTTTTTTGGTTGAAAGCACCAAGCGCTATTGCCATCCCAGCATGAAACCCATAGTTTGAAATTTGAAATGGATCTAGCATGGCGCTGTGAAGGGGCCATTGGTGTGCTGCATGTTGGGCCAATATCTGGCTGAATGATCATAATCTACCAACCTGATTGGTCATTATCTGTGGCAATCAAAAATAACCATGATTCACCAAGATAGTTACTGTTTAGGTCATTTTGGAGGATCATTCCGTATTTTTTTTAAAAAAAACTGCTTTCCACAGCAACTCCCAACAAGTGCTTCTTGAGATCCTTTATTGGGCATCCCAAAAATAGGATAGTTCAGTGAATGGATGGAAATGATGTGTCACAAATGACAGCAATAAATGGTTGAAAAAGACAAATGGATGTTCTGGTTGCTAAACATGACAAGAAAAAGCCCTGGTTCTGTCTGAAATTTTAACTGATACAGTACAGCCATGTACAGCCTCTGACCCCGCCTCCCACATTGCGTTCTCAACGGCCACATTGTTCACCTCCTTTTTTCACGACGGTGAACGGTGATGGTGACTGACTGTATCCCAATAGAAAGATGGGACAAAGTGACCAGCAACAGCGTGGGGATAAACAACAAAATCTCTAAGACAAAAGTCAAGTTTGGTGGGATATACATGAAACATCATGAAATGTCATGGAATATCATCCTGCATTTTAGAGCGAAACGTTAACCGATAAAGCAAGCAAACAAAGATTGACTTGTACCAAACATATTGGTGACTGAGTAAAAAAACTGTAAAAGATGTGCAGACTTTGTCCAACCATGTAGTGGTTCTTTCTCATTCAGAGTGATGATGAAGTCATCCAGTTGGTTACCTCCCATCAAGCACAATTTTTCGCAGTGTGTTCAAAATCCCGTTGTCATTCCATTTAATCCTGGTTGGTTAATGGGGATTCCCCACTGGATTATTCTAATCCCCAACATATTGGGTAGTATAATCCCCGAACTAATCATCAACCAGTTTTTTGAACACTGCTCAATTAGTGTTTTCAAGAGAACTTGCACCAACAGCAGCACCCAGATCGCGTCCCGTTTCGTCATCTTGCTTGGCAGACCTCAAGGTTCAACCCACGTTGGGAATTCCCGTGACAAGAGGAAAACCCAGATTCTTTGCGGATGTTTGTTGTGCAACTGATGGTTTTTCCTCTAAGAGCTATGGTGAAGTTGCCACGCTATCCGCTTGTCATCGGCCATTACCTCACAAAACGGTCATTCATCGCTATCTTGGACTTGCCCTTGCCATTTCAGATAAGTGGAGGGCAGTCAAAAATATTGAACAAACAAATCTACATGTTTCGCGTCGAAGAAACCAGGCAATGAAGGACCAAAGTCAGGGTTTTCCAACTGAGTAAAAGCGATTGTGACCAACCAATTTGGGATATGCCTGATTGCTCAAACATGTGTCCCCAGACCCTACTAGTCCAATTTCCGAATTTGAAGATCTCCAACTGGGATCTTCACTTGTTGAACGACATCCTAAATCAGCTAGATACGGGCAATAAATCTCCTCGTCATTGCGTGGTTGCTCAAGGGCGCGTTGGCAATAGAAATTGTAATTTGTTACATAGCTATAATTGCCCATTTATAAATGACTTACCAAGCATGGTGGATTTCCCATAGTCACAAAATCTGTGTGTGTGTGTCTGAGTCCTATTATCATGACTTTCACTATTATTACAGTATGATTACTATTATAATCATTATTTTCAATCTTTCTTTATACATATATATATATATATGGGTATAGTCCAGCCAAGAGCTGAATGCAGTGTTTCAGAACTTGCCATCGAAATATCTATCTATATTATAAATCTAAAATGTGTGTGTGTGTAGATCATAATAAATCTATGCAAATACATTAGGGCAACTCCCAATCCCAGGCACCACGATGCGCGCATCCGAGGCAGCAAGGCCCAGCCCAGCGATCGCTCCACGACGGCGAAGCCGGCGGCGAGCCACCCGCGACGCCAGGTTCACGCGGCGACTCGACGGTAGAGAACTGGATGAAGACTAAGATGCATATACTGGAATATATGTCATATATATATGTGTATATATATACATGTGTATATATATATATTCATATGTATATATACATATATGTGTTAAATATATATATATGTGTGTATATATATCATCATGTATATATATATATATCATGTATATATATATATATATCATCATGTATATATATATACATATACATGTATATATATATACATGTATATATATACATATGTATATATATACATGTATATATATATATACATGATGATATATATATATGTGTGTGTTAAATATATATATATATACATATATATATATATGTTATATATAGATATGTGTTGTGTATATATATATGTACTGTATGTGTTGTCATGTCTATGTCATGTTTATTATATATATATACATGATGGTGAAACAAAATATCTAATTCTTTCCGTGAGTTTGAGACTTGACGTTAGTTTTCATTGTCTCGTATTTTCCCAACCCAACATGCTGTTCTGAAAGAGGTGAAGTGGATCATTCATCTAGAGTGGAGGTCATTGGACACTTGGTGAAAGTGTTGTGGTTGGAAAGTCGCTTGTTTGCGACAAGGATTCACTGTGCTTGTCGTCATCCAGTCAACTTGCTTGAACTTTCCATGCACACTGACTGCGTTTTTCGCCAGACCAGCTCCAGGCAAAGTCCAATCAACAGTTCACATAATTGACTTGACTTAGATACGAGCCGGAAAGACATCTCACATTCACCCCGAGTATACTTGGATACAAGCAGAAATCATACCTACTTAACACCTCATGCTATCCTTGAGCCAAAAGAGTTCATGTCTCTCAGCATAGGTCAAAAGTTATCAAGTTGATCAACTCCCAGATCAACTCGTGAATGATTTCATGAAGGATTGTGGAAGCGAGAGAAAGGTCAACCATGATAGGAATCGGACATAACCAGCCTTGAGTGCGTGAACCAAATCTGCAAGGAAAAACATTCAAATTGGCACAGTATCCTTTTCATCTGTTTGGCAACCAAAAAGACACGTGCCATAGGCAATAGCGTGCTTTATTTCTCGCGAAGGTCCAATGATTCGCTGGCAATCGATGGCTGAGGGTCCTGGCTCAAGGTTGAGAAATGGGAAGACCATGGGAGACCGCTGGGAGACCTGTCAATGTTTGTTTCTGTTCCACAAAGGGGGGGATAAACATGGTTACGGCGTCTGTAGAAGTGCGGCGCTTTCAGCGTTTCTGAAAGTGGGCAATCGTCACTTTTTTTCATCTTCATGCGAGACGCCATGGTCCAACTCTGTTGTTGTGCTTTTTACAAAGCTTTCCTAACTGATCCCATAGGGAGTAGCCAGGAGCTAACACTTCGTGCAACCATTGCCATGTTAGGCAGTGTTTCATCAAGGCAGCTGTTGTTCCATGATGTTCCATGTGCATTTAATTTCCTTGAAGAGAGAGAGAGAGAGTACGTGGGATGTATGATTTCAGGAAGATGTTACAACGTATCAGGAACGTCTTGGAAGTTACTTGAAGAAGATGTTACAACGTATCAGGAACGTCTTGCAAGTTACTTGAAGAAGATGTTACAACGTATCAGGAACGTCTTGCAAGTTACTTGAAGAAGATGTTACAACGTATCAGGAACGTCTTGCAAGTTACTTGAAGAAGATGTTACAACGTATCAGGAACGTCTTGCAAGTTACTTGAAGAAGATGTTACAACGTATCAGGAACGTCTGGCTAAGAAGAAGATGTTACAACGTATCAGGAACGTCTGGCTAGTTACTTGAAGAAGATGTTACAACGTATCAGGAACGTCTTGGAAGTTACTTGAAGAAGATGTTACAACGTGTCAGGAACTTGTTGCAAGTTACTCAACCCCCCCAAAAGAAATTTTGCAAAAGTGACAACAGTCCCGCCCCTCCATGGGCGCCGTCACCATAAACATTCCTTTGAAGAAGTTGTTCTTCTACTCACCAAGGATGAAATCCGGTGCCTCTCCAGAACCTGACCCCAGTTGCAACTGAATATTATGGTACAATAATGGGCCATAATGGGCCTGCATACCAGCGGTACTCATCAAACTATGCACGTCAAACTGGCTTGCAACAAGCAACACAACAGAGGTTATTTAACTGATGGTTTCAGCCAACTCCATGCTGTTTTTTGGGCCCATTCGGCTGTGTTTATGTGTCCATGTCCATTGGCGATACCCCAGGCCGAAGGGTCCACTGCGAAAATAGACATATGAAATGAATTGAAATGATGGAATTTGGTGACCCCAAATGCAAAGGACTAAGTGTGCATATGTAGTTATATATACAGTATATATATATATATACATATGTATGTATACGTATTGCTGAATCAAAAAGCACCCAGCATGAATGGGGCCCAAAGTCTTTACTGAACTTGACACTTCGTCCTGGGATGTTGGAACCATTTGCCTCACAAACATCAGGGTTTCGCTGATGATCCTCGGGGTGGACTCAGGTGATCTGCATCTCCACAGCAGAACTGGCCGAAGGTCGCTGAGTGTCCCAAGATGAGGTGTCGGGGCGCCCACCAACGGTGGGCCACCGCCCGACCGCCCTTCTCTCCTCAGAAATGCATGTTGGATGCCCTCCAATATAACTTGACATCAATGAACTGCTTGGTGGTGCAATAACCATCTTGAAAAATATGAAAGTCAATGGGAAGGATTATCCCATATATTATGGAAAATAAGAAATGTTCCAAACCACCAGCCAGTGAAGGATTTTGGTTTGGATCATTTGCACTCTGTTTGGCATATCAAAGCTGCGAAAAGTGCACTGCTCCTTCGAAACGGACTCCATCAAAGCTGACGTCCTTCTGGCAGCTAACGGCAGCCCACCTGGCAAATCCTGGCGGATTTGCAAACAGAATTCAGGGGCAAATGGCGGCAATTGCGGGGATTAAACAGGTTATGTTCATTTATTTTCTATATAAACCATTATAAACGCATCTAACTAATGAAAATCTAAAGCTCATCAAACCAAAGCAATCTTGCGGGTCAAGATGATGGTCTCAAATCATTTCCACTTGATCCTTTCGGCAATGCATCTCCGTCACCCGGGGATGCTGGATCCACCAAGATGTATATAGCAGAATCTCTGATTTTCATGTGATAAAAAACGATAAACCATGGTAAACCCAACTGGGTACGAATATATGACATATACATATATATATGATATAAATATATATGGTTTAAGTTTTTTGAATGTCACCCAAATCTCTGACTCCTCTCTTGGGCCGAACACCTGCTGGAGCTCCAAAAGGACGTCGTAACGTGCCGTCGGACGCGACGGCGGGAATCACTGGAACGAAATGCCTCGGCGCAGTTCGACAGCCCAAGGTTTCTGTGGAGGGTGAGCCAGCCATGCCAAGACCATGACTTGGAGAATAATTGGATAATGGGATAATAGCAGTATAGCAGTTATAAAATAGTGGTTAATGATGGTTAATACGAAGGTTTCCTAAGTCATGGGGGTACCCCAACATCATCCAGTCGTCATGACCATGACTTAGTATTAAAACAAGCAACCATGGTGACTTGGGGATCCCCCATGACTTAAGAAACACCCAATTCACTCAATAAAAATGGTCGTTTGTGATCCCTACATCGATCACTAGAAGCATTAATAAAGGGAACCCACAACGTTATCGGATGGTTTCCAACCAATGACAGAAAATCTGTGGGCTCAGGCGTCTCCAGTTTGGACCCATGCCCCGCGCGCATGCCAGTGACAAGAATAAATTGCCATGAGAAGCTCTTTGATGGGACATCTTAAACATCCTCAAAGTCTAATAAGTCCCAGTCTTGTGAAACTTTCCAACCAATGACTACATCCCATGAAACCTATGAAAGTGTCCTACATTTCTTCAAGCCCTCGTCACAACCCTCTAGCCAAGTGTCTGCCATCGATGATCAACGGGCGTAATGGGAGTATGTCAACCTGTCGGCCAGGGGAAGTGGCGGAATGGGCAATGCCATGCAATGCCACCATTACCCCCCGAAATTTGGAGGGTTCTCTGGGTTTCGAAAGCCAAGAACCTGCAAAGATGCATGGTTGTCGTGCACAGGTGACAAGTTGCCATTGTGTTTTTGGAAAAACCATGCTGTTGTCTGTGGTTTTGTGTGTAAAACCAATCATCGACAAAAGCTTAAACCAAAGCATCTGGGAGGCTGCAATCGAACATGTCAATGGAATATCCACCGTTTATAGAAGATGTTCCCATTGAAACCTCCCTTTTGTTTGGAGATTTCCCATTGCCAAGTTTCCCTTGCAAAAACATCAGTTGCGAGCTGCCGATCCAAACTTTTGGTGCGTCACCTACCTTTGAATGTTGACCACATGTTCATCCATGTGTGAAACATCCATCAGACATGTTGGTCTCACATCAGGTTTCCGGCTAATCTATATGTCTGATCTGAAACCTGATTTGAGACCATGATAGTTCCGTTCAGCTATCCCGCCAGAAAATCCGCCTGGTGTTTCATTAATACTCAGCCATCGATGGAACCCGTGATACATTGTTGCTCACATTATTTTCAAGAGTGGTCAAGATGAACACAATGGCCATATTTCATGGTTCCTTCACCATCTGGACAAAATAGTGTAATACCAGTAGTACCGCACAAGGCGGTGGCGGAAGTTTCAGAATAGGAAACCTATAGGAGACGTTGGTTGTTGTGAATCACGGATGGCAGAGCGAATCCACTGATTGACCGAAAGGTGGTTGGAGTTGTGTTTGATGGAATGGTTGCAATGGTTGCAGTGGTCACCTCACCCACAACTGCTGGATGTAGTGTGATGTACTGCAACTGTAGTTGTAGTTGTAGCGTAGTGGAGTTGTAGTTGTGGTGTAATGTAATTAGTGT